>KV019611.1:91030-123570 GCA_001598015.1 Dorcoceras hygrometricum | reverse complement strand
CCAAGTCGTATGCTGAGGCAGTTGATAGTGCTATCAACATTGAGGAGGGCATGAGGAGCCGTCGTACGCGTAGAGCGCAGGTAGCCAGGCTTTGCAGGGTGGTAGACCTGTTGGTCAGGGAGCTCAGTCGTCTCAGAGTTCTCAGTCCGCTCATTATCCTCAGCAGCAGCAGCAGGTGGCTCAATAGTCAGGCCGCCAGAGGTTTCAACCCTGCGGTCAGCAATTCAAGAAAAAGTCTGGTTCAGGGTCTTTCGGTTCAGGCAGTTTGAGTAGCAGTGGATCTCGGACTGAGTTTTGTGGCTTTTGCGGTTGAAAGCATCCTTCCATGCAGTGTGTAGGTGTGCAGGGCTCCTACAACCTTTGTGGTCAGTACGGGAATTTTGCGAAAGTGTGTCCGTCTGCTGGATCACAGCAGACCGCGGCCCAGCCTCAGGGTCATGGGGGTCAGTCTAGGGGCCGTTCCCAGCAGTTTCAGCAGTTTCAGCAGCCCCGCGTGGGTGAGACTCCATTTAGACCGTTTCAGCAGCCTGGCCCTTCGCGTTTTGGGCAGTCGTCTCAGCCTTTCTTCCCAGGACCCCAGCATGCTCAGGTTAACGCCATCACGAGGGAGCAGGCCGATGAGACACCGAGCCGAGTTATTGGAGGTACATGTCTTGTCTTTGACTTTCCTGCTCGTGTGTTGTTTGACACCGGTGCATCGCATTCATTTATTTCTGATTCGTTTGTTGTTGAGCATGGTCTGTGTACCATCCCTTTGCGCGATGCTGTTTCTGTATCTACCCCTGGTGGTATCATCCTGTTCTCCCAGGAGGTTTTGTTGGATGGTGTGTTGCGGTTTGGTGAGCATGTTTTGTTAGCAAACTTGATCCGTTTGATGCTTTGGGATTTTGATTGCATAGTTGGAATGGATGTGCTGTCCAACTATAGGGCCTCCGTGGACTGCTTCCATGGGATTGTGCTCTTTAGGCCTTTGTCTGGCGAGAAGTGGGACTTCTACGGCAAGGATTCTAGATCGAAGATTCCGTTGGTTTCCGCGATGGAGATGTTTAGCTTGTTGTCTTTGGGAAATGCTGGCTTTATGATCTATGCTTTGGATGCGTCTTCTTCTTCCAGTGTTTAGCTTAGTGACGTTCCCGTGGTGCGACACTTCCCCGACGTGTTTCTGGAGGAGATTCCTGGTTTTCCTCCGAGGCGGGAGATAGACTTCAGCATAGAGTTGGTGCCTGGCACAGCTCCGATTTCGCGTGCTCCTTATCGTCTGGCGCCTGTGGAGTTGAGAGAACTCAAGAAGCAGTTAGATGATTTTCCGGAGAAAGGTTTTATTCGCCCTAATATGTCACCGTGGGGAGCGCCCATCTTATTTGTGAAGAATAAGGATGGCTCAATGCGGATGTGTATTGATTTTCGCCAGTTGAATAAAGCCACTGTCAAGAACAAGTACCCGTTGCCGAGAATCGATGATCTGTTTAATCAGTTGCAAGGTTCTGCGGTGTATTCAAAGATTGATCTTCGTTCCGGGTACCATCAGCTCAGAGTGAGGGAACAAGATGTCGCGAAGACTGCGTTTCGTACGAGGTACGGACATTTTGAGTTTTTGGTGATGCTGTTTGGGTTGACCAACGCGCCTGCAGTCTTTATGGATCTGATGAACCGTGCTTTTAGAGAGTTCATAGATCGATTTGTGATTGTTTTTATTGACGACATCTTGGTTTACTCGAAAACTCCGAGGGAGCACAAGGAGCACTTGGAAATGGTTCTTCAGAGGTTGAGAGAGCAGCAGTTGTATGCAAATTTTCCAAGTGCGAGTTTTGGTTAGATTGCGTGGTATTTCTGGGTCATGTCATTTCAGCGGATGGCATTTCCGTGGATCCCAGTAAAGTGGATGCTGTTTTGAACCGGGAGCGATCGAGAAATGTGTCTGAGATTCGCAGTTTCTTAGGTCTGGCTGGCTATTATCGTCGCTTCATTGAGGGATTCTCTAGTATAGCGAAGCCGATGACCCAATTGACCCAGAAAGATAGGCGGTTTGTTTGGACCGAGCAGTGTGAGAATGCGTTTCAGCTGCTCAAGGAAAAGTTGACTACTGTGCCTATATTGGCTCTGCCGTCCGGTTCAGGTGGTTTTGTTGTTTGTTCTGACGCTTCGCTTAATGGATTGGGTTGTGTGTTGATGCAGAATGGTAGAGTCATTGCGTATGCCTCGCGGCAGTTGAAACCGCACGAGACTCGTTACCCAGTTCATGATTTGGATTTAGTAGCGGTGGTCTTTGCGTTAAAGATCTGGCGTCACTACCTGTATGGCGAGCAGTTTGTGGTGTACTCCGACCACAAAAGTTTGTAGTATCTGTTTTCGCAGCCTGACTTGAACATGAGATAGCGTCGGTGGATGGAGCTGCTTAAGGACTTTGATTGTGAGATTAAATACCAGCCTGGGAAGTCGAACGTAGTGGCTGATGCTTTGAGCAGGAAGGCTAGTGAGATGCTTGCCTCGTTGTACATCTCCAAGGACCAAGAGCATCTTAACACTACGGGTTGGATATTTTACCCGGCTGAGGATTGTGTGATGGTTTCATCATTCCAAGTGGAACCGCAGATTGTCTCCAGCATTCGAGCATCTCAGGGGACCGATCCGTCTATCCACGAGTTGAAGATGAAAGTCAGGGCTGGCGAACTTGAGGATTACTCTGTCTTGTCCGATGGTTTCTTGAGGTTCCGGGGCAAATTTGTTGTGCCCAGTTTGATTGATTTGAAGGAGGAGATCCTTCATGAGGCGCATTGCAGCAGACATAGTGTTCATCATGGTGCACGGAAGATGTACCATGCTTTGAAGCCGCACTTTTGGTGGGCTGGCCTGAAGAGTGACGTTGCTGGTTTCGTTGCTCGTTGTTTGAATTGCCAGATGGTAAAGGCCGAAAGGATGAGACCTGGTGGTCTGTTGCAGAGTTTAGAGGTGCCCCAATGGAATTGGGAGCACATTGCGACGGATTTCGTGACGCATCTGCCTCGTTCCAGCCGAGGATGCGACGCTATTTGGGTAGTTGTAGACCATCTGTCGAAGTCTGCACACTTCATTCCATATGGGATGACCTTTTCATTGAAGAAGATGGCGAAGCTGTACGTTGATTTTGTTGTTAGATTGCATGGTGTGCCTGTTTCAATCGTGTCCGACCGAGATCCGAGGTTTACTTGCAGGTTTTGGAAGAGTTTGCAAACAGCTTTGGGAACCAGATTGGCGATGAGTACCGCGTATCACCCCCAGACAGATGGCCAATCTGAGCGAACTATCCAGACGTTGGAGGATATGTTGCGTGCTGTTGTTTTGGATTTCGGAGGTAGCTGGCAAGACGCGTTGTCTTTGGTCTAATTTTCGTATAATAACATCTACCAAGTGACGATTGGCATGGCTCCTTTTGAGGCTTTGTATGGCAGGAAGTGCAGATCGCCAGTTTGTTGAGTGGGGGAGAAACAGCTATCGGCCCCTGAATTTGTGCAGCAAATGAAAGATCATGTGGATCTTATTAGACAGCGGATGAAAGCTGCCCAGGATCGCCAAGCCAGTTATGCGAATAAGAGGCATCGACCTCTTGAGTTTCAGGTTGGTGATCATGTATTTCTCAAGGTTTCTCCGTTTCGTAGTGTGATGCGCTTTGGACGCAAGGGAAAATTAGCCCCTCGTTACGTTGGTCCGTATGAGATTGTCGAGAGGATTGGCCCTTTAGCGTATCGGTTGTTGTTGCCGTCAGAGTTGTCCTCTCTTCACGATGTGTTTCATGTGTCGATGTTGAGAAAATATGAGCCAGATCCGTCTCATGTGCTTGGAACTGACGAGGTAGATCTAGATCAATCGTTGAGTTATCAGGAATATCCTTTGCAGATCCTTGGAAGAAAAGAGAAACAGCTGAGGAATAAGACCATTCCTTTGGTAATGGTGCAGTTGAGCAAACATGGAAGGGAAGAAGCTACTTGGGAGCTGGAAGAAAAGATGCAGCGCGAGTGGCCGCATCTGTTTGAGTAGCCGTTGCTATATTTTCCAGTAGGTTGTAGCTTTTGTTTGTATTTCTTCCCTAGTTGTCGTTAATTGTTTGCTCAGTTATCTTGAACTCTTGGCCTGTGTTGGGCGAGTTCTTGTTTTGTATCTTGCTGCTGTCTTTTGGCATTTGAATTGTTGTTGATTTCGAGGACGAAATCCTTTTTAGTGGGGGAGAAATGTGAGACCTGGAAATTGTATTAAGGATTAATTGTTGAATTAATCGGGTTTTAGTGATTTCTGGTGATTTAGATTTCATTTTGAATGTTTGGGTTGCATTTTCGGGTCGGAAATCGCTTTTGGAACAATTCTGGAAATTTTGAGATTTTCGAAATGTTGGTGAAATCTGGTAGCAGATTTCATGACATCAGCATCGTGTGTTAACGTTGCGTTGATTATGTAAGCGTTTCTGGTTTGAGAGGTATGTTGGTGTTTGCATGAGATCTGTTCAATTTCCTGGTGAAAGCTGGACGCTTGTTGTGCGGTGTGTTGTGTAGCGTAGGTGAGATCTGTTGTATTGCGGGTTTATGTATTGGCCTCTAAACGCCGCCGTTTTAATAAGTTGCTACGCTGTCGTTTTTGTGAGATCTGGACGTCCTGAATAGGAGAGATCTGTGCGCTATTTTGTGTGAAGTCTGCTCCTTTACGTCGTCGTTTTGTGTTTAGCGCTGAGACCTGTTTGTGAGATCTGTTTGTGAGATCTTTTTTGTATGGTGCGACGTCGTTTAGTGATCGATAGAGGAGAGATCTGTTTTGTTAGTAGCGTTCAATTAACCAGATTTTAGCGCCTGGCTTAACAACCATATTTCACCGTAGTTTTGCCCAAGATTAGCGATCAGCTTTTAGCGTGTTTTGCTTCCAGATTTCACCGCGGCTTTGTTTGAGCGTTTAACAACCATATTTCACCGTAGTTTTGCCCAAGATTAGCGATCAGCTTTTAGCGTGTTTTGCTTCCAGATTTCACCGCGGCTTTGTTTGAGCGTTGTGTTTAATTTCCAGATTTTAGCGTTCATGGATTGAACAAAACAGATTTCACCGTGGTTTTTATGCAATGTAGCGCATGTTTTGGTTGGTGGAGAAAGCTGTTTCTGTCGGTGGAATAATTGAGCAGATCCCTCGCGCCTTTAAATACGAAGCATTGGCTTCGTTGTATTCTTACCCGATCCCATACTTAGCAATTTCTCTCAACCTTCGTTCTCTGTTTCTCAAACTCTTGGCACTGTTCACCGTGAGCTTTCAGGTGACTTTCCCGTCGTTTCCGGCCACCATTATTCACGTTCGAGGTAGCGTTGGACTCCTCTTGGAGAGCTCTTTAAGATCGTACCCATTTTGGAAGCTATAGTTGGCTGAATCAAAAGCACGAAGTTGCTGTTGTTATTCGCACGTTGCGTGGTTGCAGGTAGCCTTTCTATTTTACGTTGGGATCTTATTCTTGGCGTTGTTTTAAGCTTCCTGTTAGTTGGTTGGGTAGGGTTGAAGGCTAGTTTGTGTTTATAAATTTCCAGCCGTGAATTGTAGTGGTTGGCCATGAGATTGGTTGCATTTCCCTGAAATCTGTGTACCGTGTATTTTGACAGATTGTGCAGGCTGTGATTTGCTACGTTCCTTGAGGGAATTAAGGTACGGATTGAGCTTATAATTACAGCAAGGTGACGGCCTGAATGAATTGTGAGATGGCTTGCTGGCTAGTGTGTTTAATTGCCTGTTGAGGCTGCCGATTTATGAGATGTACGTGTGTTATGTGTTATGTACTTGCTGATGTTGCTATTGCTTTCGCATATGTTGATATGCTTGTTATTCCAGCATGTGCATACACGCATTTGCATCTCATTCCAGCTTTATTGCCATCGTATCGTTGTTCTTGCTTTGTTTCTTACCAGGATGCGAGGGCGAGCGGGAATACCGCACTCTCATCTTCCCTGCGGTGATATGTTAGCCCCTATGCGCCGAGTGGTTAACTACCACAGTTCAAAGGTTGGGCAACCGCAGGTCGAGTTGTTTGATGCATCTGGTATTCGGGTGTTGTGTCCCGGCGAGTGGCTCATTACCACACTTGGAACACACCCAGTGGCCACTGTTGTTGCAGATTCAGTTGAGCTGTGCATTGTGTTCCTTGACTTCCTTTTCGATTGGAGTCATTCGTTGTTGTCCAGCATCTCATGCATAGCATCTGCGTTTTTATTCTTGTTGTGTACTGCTGATTTATAGTTGCTCTTCGTACAGGGGTTTGACCCCATGTCCCTCTGGGGCTTGGTTGTTTGTTGCCTGTTGTGTTGTCCAGGTCGTACAGCTGGTCGAGGAGCTAACCCAGCTGGCGGTGCCCCAGGAGGTGGTTGAGTGTCCCAGTACCGTATAGAATATATGTATGTATCAGTCTAGTAGCCGGGGAGATGCCCTGTGCTTCGTTGTTGTATTCTGATGTGGACTCTGATACGTTTATTTGTATTGATGCTATACTTGCTTTTGTTGGTTTGTAAACTGGGAACTTATTTTAAGTATCGTCCTATTTTAAATTATGTGTTTTAAACCGTCGGGCCTAAAAGTGAAAATTTTACCCATTTTTTGATAAGCTTCCGCATGTGTTTGGGTTTTTACTTTGTTTAGAGCACGAGGCCTGACACTGATCGTTGGAACTGGGCAAAAGGTTGCGGTCTCTGCGAAGAACCACCAGCTGAACCTTGCTGCGACTGATTCGAAGGTTTTCCCCCCATCAAAGGACAAACTCTAGCGAAATGTCCCGGTTGCCCACACCTATGGCAAAGACCCTGAACTCCACGACACTGCGAATTCATATGCCTACCTCCACACTGACCACACAACACTCCTCCAGATCCACTACCACCAGAACTAACAGAACCAGAAGAACTCGAATTCGATCGCCTCTTAAACTGCTTTCCTCGAGGTTTAAACCTCTGGCGATTCGACTGTTGCGACGTCTGAGGAGGTTGAAAGGAATGCGTCCCTTCTGTCACAGGTTGGAAACTGCGTCCAGATATTGGCTGAACCTGATTCTGCACTTCAAAAACACTCTCCTCAATGTCCACCGCCCTATCCACTGCCTCAGCATAAGTCGCAGGAGAACCAGCTAACACCATACGGAACAAATCGGGCCTCAACCCTCTCAGATTCTTGTTCCTCTTCGTCCTCTTCTGGTTAGCAACGTGGGGAACATACGACAAAAGCAAAGAAAACTATCTAGCGTACTTGGCCACCTCATGTTCCCTTGCTTTAGATTATCGAACTCCCGCTCACGGTTATTGTAGTACGACTCAGGGGTATACTCCTGTCGAAAAGCTGCACAGAAGCTCTCCCAATAAATAGAAGCACCACTCTCTCTGACTCGGGAAGTACCTTTCCAGCAGCATTGAGCATGAACCCTCAACTGCAAAACAGCCAACTTCAATCTCCTCTCCTGAGAGTACTCCACCGTGTCAAACAATTCCTCCATATGTTCCAACAGCCTTCATCCATCAGACCACTCTTGGCGCCAGTGAACGTAGGGGGATTCATCCTCTGGAACCTATCCAGAACTAGCTCCATCTCGCCAATCTTCCTAATCACATCTTCCACCTCAACCTCTGCCTGTCTAGATCGACGACGCAAAGGCAAACTCTGCTGCTCAACATCCTCATCGCTCTCCGGGGCTCTAGACTCCCCAACTACATGCCTAACGGTTCTACTTCTACCTCTCCTTGGCGGCATCTACCAAAACTCAGAGGTAAGAACCAAAAGCAGATAATCATAGAGGCAGATAATCAAAATCACGAAAATCACAAAGTCAATCACAAACAAAACTCAAAATTTGTGCCAAGACTCAAGTGTGATGGAACGAATCGAGCTTATCCCAGTTTAAGCTCTGATATCAAAAATGTTAGGTCCAGTGCGCTAAATCATAGATTAATTACTCAATTAATCTTAATTACATGGAAGCATGAAATATGAGCTAAAAATTTTCGTTTTGCGCCTGAACTAAAATCAACTCTTAAAATACAAGCATACTCAAAATATGGATTTTAACTCAAAAATCCAACAACAACAAAGTACATCAGAGTATGCATCAAAAACAGATCCCCAAATACATCCTCTGCTTCAATAATACAATACATAGTCTATAACTGGGACTCAAAATGAGGATCTACCAGCTGACGCTCCACTCGGTCCAGCTGGATTACCTATAGATCCTGCAAAGGCCAACACAGACCAAAGCAGCCCAAAAACGGAAAAATAAAACGAGGTCAAATCTCAGTACGAAGAGCAACATACCACAGCTATCAGATACACATGCAACATATCATGTTGTGTCATGCATGAGGGCTACCAAAGAATCATCGGTCAGCAAAGCACAACAACTCAGTTGTGCAATAAATCTCAATCAATCAGCAGAATCCAAATCACAGCGACTCAGCTGGCTATCACGACTCAGTGACGACATTGGATTTCTACGCACGGATACTGAGTCGTCAAATCCCGACTCAGTGATATTCAGGTCTCAAAGAATTTCAGGCTCAATATGCTATGCGTGAATGCAATGATAATCAAATCAAACAGTATGCAATATATTACAAATAGCACCATCAATCAGTTGTAAGTTCACCCATAGATAAGATCAGCACAACTCAGGCATAGTACACATCACGTAAACACACATACATAATATGTTCTCATGTTCATCTCAAGGCTGTAAGTATGAGCTCAATCCGTACCTCAAACCTCTACCCAGCTGCTACCTCAACGGATCTCACTGGAGTTCACAACCAGCTGCTTACACACGAGAACACAGCTCCTACAGCTTGCTCAAATCTGCTGCTCTACTAGCTCACCAAGAAACTCAACAGAAGCTGCCTGAAATCTCAAATCCAGAAACTCTAATGGAACGGGATAAACTATCGGCCAGATATCTCGAAGATAGCGAACACTGCAACTACTTCGTGCTCCCTCAACATGCCGATCAAAGGCTCCAAAATGGTATCAATCGAAAGGTCTAGAGAAGACGAGCTCAGCGCCACCACCTTGCTCCAAACGGCGGCGTAATTCGACGGCAATGGAGAAATTCGTGTTCGGATGAACAGTAAGGGTTTGAAGAACAGATATAAGTCGAGAGCTATCTGGGGAAGAAGATAGGAAATATCGGGTCTCCAAAAATTATCTAAGTGTTGATCGACACTTACATTTATTTCCCCAGTCAACGCTACTGTAAAAAGTCAACTCAGCTCAGACCTTAACGCTACAGTGAAAGTCAACCAACTCAGATATGAGCACGACACAATCGTCTGACTAGCGCTACACCATACCTGCCCGCTACTACCAAACGACATCGCACCGGAGTCCAGCTCTCATCAAATCTGATGGTCGCTGAACGACGTCGCATCCATTACACTCAGCTAGTGTCAAATATGGTATACGCCAAACTACATCGCATCGGTTACACTAAACCTACGTCTACCTGGGTAACCCAAAATGACATCGTATCGTCTCACGCTCAGGACAACCCGCTCATTCACACGAGGGTCAGATCTGGACACCCAGATCTTACTCAAATCTGAAAACAACGAACCGGTCTACTGAAACCGCAAACCAAACCAATCCTCACAGTGCCTCTAATTCACTCACGCGGGGCATTCTCCAAATCTGAACTCCAGCTTCTGGGATACACCAAATCTTCCCAGCTCTTACTCTCTCCCTTCACTCCACGATACACACCCGTTTCACTTCTATGTCAAATCTGAAGCTCCTTAACAGCTTACTCGGCACGAGATACCTCTCGGGACTAAATCACCATTCATATTTGACTAATTCGTTAGTTACTATATAACCAATTCTAGCTATTTCCTAAAACCGGATTGTAGCATAGAACTAATGAAATCGGTTAATTACAGTCCTCACACCCTCAATGGTTCACGGATATATCTAGCCATGGGTTCACAACTCCTTGTGACTCTGAAAACACATTTTTGTACTTACCCATCGGACCATGGCAAAGCATCTAACAACATCGCCCCATGATCCCCTAGGTATCACTAATAGTTTCTGTAAGAACCATTCGGTCATTTTTAGCGTACAGTACGATCGTTTCATCTCAAATATCCCGATCGTATCAACGATCATTGGTAAATCAAGAGTTGTTAGAGATTCGATAGCCATGCATACATCTTGGAGATCCAATAGTGACATCTCATGTGCTACTAGGTAAACTCATTTACCTAAAGCACATCTAGTACTCTGGCCAGATATTTCCACACTATTATCTTCTCAGATAGCATAGATATCCATGCACGAAGGCGAGCGATGAATCCTCTACAACAAAGCATCGACTCCTACATGCGTCGTGACCTCACCCAACCTCTCCACCTGATGAACCTCATGGAGTCGGTAAATGAGTCAAACTGAGGCGACTAGCATGTAGAGCCTCAATGATGTTTTGAGTAATGAGGACTAATCATACAACCAAGACCTTTGAAATCCACTCGAAAAATGGTAACCATTTGGAAAGTCCGAATTACGGTAGTTCGATAGATCAAAAGGTCACTATCCATATGCTTGCTCAGAACATCTTTATGTTCCCTACCAATGAAACGTGGTACTTTGCATCACAGATGATAGTCTCAAGCTCGGGATGCCATTATCCTATTTTGGACGGTCCAATAGAATAGGAACTCATTTAGAACAAACAGTGACTATTATATGTGTTTCATGATAGCCGTCAAATCCACTATCAAATCTAACATACACTATAGTGCATTCAAGGTCTTTATCCACAAGTTTGTGCAGTAAAAGTAAGGATAAAGAATTCTTTGTAAATGCGAATTATATGAATAAAGATCGTTTTTTATAGTAGACCAACAAAGACCACTACTAACAGTTGGCTAGCTGGACAACTACTCCAACATACAGGTGAAATTGTTATTGCTGATATACCTTCTACCGCTTTGATAGATTCAGGTGCTACCCATTCTTTTATATCAGAGAATTTTGTTAAGAAATTTATTCTCCAACATGAAATGCTATCGGTAGAATATTGTGTAACAATACCATCAGGAGAAGGGATTTTTACTAGTAGAATATTTCATAACTTAGAGCTGGAGTTACAAGGGTGTATAGTATGTGCTGACTTAATTGTATTGCCTATGCCGGAACTTGATTTGATTTTGGGTATGGATTGGTTATCTAAATATGGAGTAGTTATAAATTTTAAGCAAAGAACAGTAGAATTTAAACCAACCCAATGAGATCAATTTTTGTTTAGAGACGCACCAATTAAGGGAGCCACTCGTCTAATTTAAGTTCTAAAAGCTCAAAGCTATTTAAGAAAGGGATATTTAGGATTTTTGGCCAGTATATCGTCCATAGATTATGATGGGAAACCCGAGCTGTTAACTGTGGAAGTAGTGAACATTCCCTGAAGTTTTCCAGATGACATATCTGGTCTGCCTCCAGATCGGGATCTTGAGTTTTGGATTGACCAAGTTCCAGGTGCAACTCCTGTCTCCAAACCACCATATAGACTCACACCTACAGATATGAAGCAAGTGAAAGATCAAATCCAAGATCTTCGGGACAAAGGTTCTATTCATCCAAGTAATTCACCATGGGGAGCACCCGTGCTGTTTGTATCGAAGAAAGTTGAAAGCATGAGCTGTGTATAGATTGTAGAGAGCTGAATAAGATAACTATTAAGATAAGTATCCTTTCCCTAGGATTGAGATTTATTCTATCAACTTCAAGGAGAAGATATATTCTCGAAGATCGATCTCTGATCTGGTTATCACCAGCTGGAGATAAAAGAAGCAAATGTGTATAAAACTGCATTCAGAACACGTTACGATCATTATGAATTTTTAGTAATGCCTTTTGGATTAACAAATGCACCTTCAGTTTTCATGGATTTAATTAATAGAGTGTTCCAAAATTTTCTAGATCAATTCGTAATAGTATTCATAGATGACATCCTCATTTACTTGATAATAGAGAAGAACACTCAGAACAGCTTAAGATGATATTACAAATTTTGAGGAATAAACAATTTTCTCTAAGTTTATTAAATGTGATTTTTGGCTTGAGAAAGTTGCTTTTCTAGGTCATGTAATTTCTAGAGATGGAATAGAAGTTGACCCAGCTAAGGTAGAAGCAGTTCGAGACTGGCCTGTGCCTAAGAGCGTTACTGAAATTAGAAGTTTTTAGGCTTAGTTGAGTATTACCAACGTTTTATCGAAGGATTTTCTAAGATATATGTCCCTTTAACCTCTTTAACCAAGAAAAATGTCAAGTATGCTTGTACTGCGGATTGCCAAGTGAGTTTTGAGAGGTTAAAGCAAGCGTTAGTAGAAGCACCTGCACTGACGATGCCAAATGGACAAGGAAGCTATATTCTTTACACTGATGCGTCTAAGTTGGGTCTGTGTAGTACTGATGCAAGATCGTAGGGTAGAATCTTAGACAATTGAAAAATCATAAGAGAATTACATGAGACATGATCTAGAGCTGACAGCTGTAGTTTTTGCACTAAAAATATGGAGACATTATCTCTATGGAGATAAATATGAAATTTTTACCAATCATAAGAGTCTTTAAGTATTTCTTTACCCAAAAGGAGCTGAACATGAGACAAAGAAGCTGGCTAGAACTGGTGAAGGATTACGATTGCACCATCAGCTATCATCCTGGTAAAGCATATGTAGTAGAAGATGTTTTGAGTATGAGATCAGTGAGATATCCCAACTATCAGTTAGGAAAGCATTTGTGAGGAATCAGATTTTAGATTGATAATTTATTTAATTATTTGGGATTAGTTGTGTGTTTTGAGGATTTTGCGTTGTCGAATTTCGCTAAGTATAAGAAATCGGACGCAGCGCTAGTAGAGAAGCAGACGTAGTGAATTTTTGGCAAAGTCTGTCAGCAGCAAGCTCCTGTAGCAAAGTCAACGCGGGTCAATGTTCCTGTAGCTCTCTTCTGATGAGTTTTGGAAATCAGTAGTGATGACGTAGGCGTGACGTATTTCTTTCTGTTGGCAGTAGTTGCGCTTGTGATGGTTGCTGCTGGCAGCAGGCGCGCAAATACGAGAATGATGAGAAGCGACGTCGTTTGTATAAGTCGAAATGCTGTGTTTTGAGTATTGTGACTGGGTAACCAGCTGTTGGCAGCAATGCTTACGTAACCATTATGGCGTCATTTGGATTAGTTGATGCGTCGTCGTTTTGAATTGTTTAACGCGACCAGTCGTTGGTTTGTCTACCCAGCTGTTGGCAAAAGGATGACGTATCCTTTGCGATGTCGTTTGAGTTAGTTAGAACGGTGTCGTTTTGATGTTCTTTTGAGAATGCAACGGTTGGTTGCTGCTGTTAGTTTTATCGAAAGAAAAAGATGGTATCTTCTGTAAGATATCTATTGTTCACGTCGACTGGATATTTTTGTGACCAGCTATTGGTGGGTTTGAGGGATATATATAGATGAGTATTAATCGACACTTAGAAATATTCTGGACCCGATATTTCTTATCTCCTTTCCCAAACCCTCGAATAGCTACTGTTCACTGTGACCTATTTCCGTCGATTGCCACCGTTCTCCGCCGATGATTTGAGCGATTTTGGTGGCGTTGGATTCCTTGTGAGTTGCTCTTTCGATTGATACCCATTTGAAGCCCTGAATCAACTTTGGAGAAGAAGTGCGAAGTTGTTGTGTCCTCGTACAGAGAAGTTCGTTGGTTCTTCTGCTGGTTTGAGTTTTTGGGTGAGCATTTCTTGTTGTTTTTAGCTTCGGTAGACTTGTAGAACTAGATAAAGGTTCTGACCGTAGGCTATGATGCTTAGAAGTTTAGAATTGAACGAGAATTAAGCTTATATGTGAGGACCTGTGACAGATTTGAGTTTGCGGGAGGTATCTGCTGGGATTTTCGAAAGCAGGAAGAAGCTGAGTTGCTTCAGTTGTGGTACCGTGCCTTTTTAAATATCCGTTGAGGTAGAATCAGCTGTTGAAGGTACGAATTGAGCAGATTTAACAGCTTTGAGCATGAACATGACTATGATTGATGTTGTGAAATCTGTTGATGTGATTCTATGAAATTACGTGTAACAGTTTGTTGAATTGATTGAATATTTCATTCTGTTTTCACGTACTGAATGGTATGCATCGACATTGATTATAGATTGGCATTCATGCATACATATTGAGTCTGACAGATTGATTGATGACCTGATTGAGAGCCACGTTGTGACTGGCCGACTGACTTGTCGTGCCTGAAAAGTCCAACGCTATCATCGGAGTGGTGACCGACTGACTTGTCGTGTCTGAAGACCACCGAACTGTGATGGGCTGACGGTTCCTGAAGATCACGGACCGATGATTTCCACCGGCTGACTTGCTGTGCGTGGTATAGAGGCTCGATCGATATGATTGCCAGTTGATACACTGGTCTAGCTATCCGATCTTTGATAGCCCTCATGCATTTCATAGCATTGATTATAGAATGTTGCATGATTAGCTGTTTTGATTAGCTCTTCGTACTGAGGCTTGACCTCGTATCTGTTTTCCTGCTTTTGTGCTGTTTGGGTCTGCGTTACCCATTTGTAGGATCTTCAGGTAACCAAGCTAGACTGATTGGAGGTTCAGCTGGTCGATCCCCGTTCCCTTGAGTCCCAGTTATATACTTATGTATTGAACCGGGGGATTCCCCGTGTTACTATGTATTGGGGATCTGTATTTGATTTGAGATTTGATGTTGCCTGTTTTGTATGAGTTTGATTTAACTTGTATTTTGAGTATCGATATTTTGAATGTATGTTTTGAAATCAGGCCCAACTATTTCGAAAAATTTTAAGCCCGTTTTTATGCTTCCGTGATTATGTGCTTAATTGTGCTGTTATCTTGAGTAATTAGCACGGGGCTTATCGGAGCTTAAACTGGGATAAGCTCAATTTCCTTTGATCACACTCGAGTCTAGGCACAGAGTTTTGATTTGATTTTGATTGACTCTGTGACTTATGTGATCTTTTATCTGTCTATGTGATTATCTGCTGTGAGATCTTACCTCTAGATTTGTTTAGATGTCGCCGAGAAGAGGAAGAGGTAGGACGACTAGGCGTACTGAGGAGGAGTCTAGGGCAGGTAGCGATGATGATGTTCATCAGGTTGAGGATGTTACTTGTAATGCCCGAGATTGTGATATAGAGATTTAATGAATACGGAATTCCAGACGATGTGAGGAAGCCTAATTGATGATTTGGATTTCTTCTGGAAATGTTGTACTTTCAAATGAAGTTCTAGATTTCCTGGTGTTGAATGAAATCTGGTTGAATACAACCAGTTGTTGATACGCGGAAGTGATGCACTGTTAGAAAAGAACCAGTCGTTGCATTGTGAGGAATCTTCTTATGACTGGATGACCAGCTGTTGGTTCGAAGAACCAGTCGACGGATAAGAAGCGACATCATTTAATGGAAGGCATAAAACGTCGCGTTTTAATGAAGTTAGTTCATCAACTGATAACAGAAAGGATTACGCATTCCTTACGACGCCGTTTGAATTATTTCGCATAACCAGCCGTTGATGGAAAAGTGACGTCGTTTTAATAAGTTGAAACGCAGCGTTTTGATCTAACGTTCTTGCGTCTGCTCTTGACAGTAATGCTAACGTCATCATACGTCATCGTTTTGAAGTTGTTTAGACAAACCAGCTGCTGGAAGGAAGGATGACGTGATTCTTTACGTCATATGAATTGTTCATGAGTAACTGTTATCAGTTGTTGGCACGTTACGGCGTCGTTTTATGGAGTTAATACGGTGTCGTTTTGATTGATTTAGCACGACCAGTCGTTGATGTTTTAAAGAGATCTGTTGGCAGACGTTGGGTTGTTTTGCAAATCATATCTGGTGTCAGCTGACGGATACCAACAGCGTCGTTTTAATTAGTTGCTGCGACATCGTTTTGAGGCATGACGAGAAATACAACGCTTATTGGTTGCAGCTGGTATCTGGTGAAAACAGACGATGGTTTCTGTTTTTAGATATCTACTGTAGCAACGTATGCTTGTTCTGAACATCAACTGATGGAGTTTAACCAATAGAAGAGGAATCTGGTTTTCGAAGTGGTGGGAGTTTATCCTATTTTGGTAGGTAAATACTCAGCATGACACGTGGAATTCGAATTGAACATATTGGAAATGCTGCAGAAAAGCAGAGACCTTCTCCTATAAATAAGATTGAATTCGAAATCCTTGGAACTTGATTTGAGACACCAGAATTTGAATTGGTGAAGTTCTTGGGAATTTGTGAGACGAAGCTTTAGAAGTGAGAATTGAAATATCTCAGAACAGAGAAGTAACGAAGGTATAATTTGACATTGAGAGTCAGGGATTAGATTACTAAAGAATGAGATTTCTTGAGTTATCCCGACAAAATCACATACTCTATGATTACTGTTCTTGATTTAGAACAGGAGTTTTATGTGTCGATCCATCACAGGTAGTGGATCTTTTATGTTTGCATGACATTGCATAACACGAAGAGAATATGAATTGATTCTAATGCCCAGAACTGAATGACCTGATTTCTAAGCCTGATTTGATTCTTTAGATGGATATCCATGTCAAGATCGTAACAGGAGTTTTATGTGTCGATCCATCACAGGTAGTGGATCGTTTTATGTTTGCATGACATTGCATAACACGAAGAGAATATGAATTGATTCTAATGCCCAGAACTGAATGACCTGATTTTCTAAGCCTGATTTGATTTCTTTAGATGGATATCCATGTCAAGATCGTATACGAATCTTGATGGCATTGATGTGAAATGGAATGAGTTCTGAGACGAAGAAGTGAGATTGATTCATTGCATTTTAGAATTAATATGCTTCGCTATGCATTTATTTATTTTATTGCCTTTACCTATTTATTATACTGAGATTGTTTCTCACCGGAGTTTATCCGGCTGTTGTCTTGTTTTGTATGTGTGCATGACAACAGGGAGAAGAGAGCAGAATTGACTGGGCAAGGGTAGTGAGAGCTGGCTACCTAGAAGAAGGGCGTCGACTAAGAAGTACTAGAGACCTGCTGCTAGTATAGTGTTTGAATAATTAGTGTTAGTTGTGATGAAATCTGGTTGTAGTTACTGGTCAGATTTGGTACCGATAAATGTAATAGGTAATACCGTTGTACTATTCATTTTGTCTATGAATCAACAGCTCTTGGGAAATCAACGTTGTTATGCTCTGTTACACATGACCATTTTTTGCAAACCAAACTTTAAAAAAAAATTTACTAGATTTCACCAAATTGACTTAGTAAACTCATTAGTTTAAGATTAATCTCCTATGAGATGGAATTAGAGTAATTGTGAGAAGAGAGTCTCACATTACTAGACAGATAGGCGAGATGGAGCTAGTCTTAGCACGATTTCAGCGGACGAACCCTCCGACATTTTCTGCTGCCGAGGGTGGTGCAATGGCTAAGACTTGGTTGGTTCAGATGGAGGAGTTGTTCGATACTCTGTAGTACGCTCCCGAGAAGAGACTGAAGCTGGCAGTGCTGCAGTTGAGAGATGTTGCGCAGCGCTGGTGGAGGGGTAATTCTCGTATCATTCGTGATAGTGGGGCTGTGATCACCTGGGAGAGCTTCTGTGAGGCGTTCAGACAGGAGTATACCCGGATTCCTACTACAACAGCCAGGAGCGGGAGTTTGACAACTTGAGGCAGGGTAACCTGTGAGTGGCTGAGTATGCCCGACAGTTTTCTACGCTTTTGGCGTATGTGCCACATGTAGCCAACCAGGAGAGAACGAAGAGGAACAAGTTTTTGAAGGTCTTGACGCCTGACCTGTACCGGATGGTTTTGTTTGGGTCACCTGCGACCTACATTGATGCAGTGAACCGAGCGGTGGATATTGAGGAGAGTTTGATGGAGGTTGAGGCTCCGATTCAGCCGAATACGGGACGCACCTATTAGCCTGTTCAGGATGCGTCGCATTCTCCTCAGGGGTCACAGCAGCAGCAGTCGAATCGCCAAAGGTTTCGACCTCGAGGGAAACAGTTTAAGAAGAAGGAGGATTCGAGTTCCTCTGGTTCCGTGAGTTCTGGTTCTGGCAGTGGTTCTAGTGGCATGTCTTGTGGACAGTGCAGAGGTAGGCATCCGACTTTGCAGTGTCGTGGAGTTCAGAGGTCCTGCCGTAACTGTGGACAGCCAGGACACTTTGTGAGAGTGTGTCCTTTGTTGAGGGGTCAGACTTCGATTCCTTCTCAACAGGGTTCGGCTGGTGGTTCTTCGCAGAGACCGAAGTTCCTGTTCCGACCCAACGCTCTGGATTTCAGCCTAGTGGACCGTCTAGGTTTGGAGGACCTCTGAGACCTCAGTTCCAGATTCCACAGCAGGCTCAGGCGAACGCTTTGTCTAGAGAGCAGGCTGAGGAGACGCCTGCCATGGTGATCACAGGTACATGCTTTATTTTCGACTATCCTACGAGAGTTTTATTTGACACTGGTGCATCACACTCTTTTATTTCTGAGTCGTTTGTATGTGAACATGGGTTGAGTTCTTCCCCATTGTGTGATGTTTTTTCCATGTCTACCCCTGCTGGTGTGAGTCTGTGGTCTCGTGAAGTGGTATTGGATTGTGTGCTTCGATTTGATGAGCATGTTTTGGTGTCCAATCTGATTGTTTTGGGAATAAGAGATTTTGATTATATCTTGCGAATGGATGTGTTATCTAGCTATAAGGATACTGTTGATTGTTTTCATGGTGTGGTGAGGTTTCGCCCTGACTCGGGTGAGAAGTGGGAGTTCTACGGTGCTGACTCGCGCTCGAAGAGTCCACTAGTCTCCGCCATGGAGATGTTTGGCCTGTTATAGCTAGGTAACGCAGGATTCATGATATACGCGCTTGACAGTTCCCAAGAGCCGTGAGTGGAGTTGAGCGATATTCCGACGTTCAAGAGTTTCCCGACGTATTCCCGAATGAGATTCCTGGATTCCCTCCGAGACGTGAGATCGACTTCAGCATTGAGTTGGTGCCCGGTACTGCCCCGATCTCTAGAGCTCCGTATCGGCTGGCGCCCGCAGAATTCAAAGAGCTGAAGGATCAATTGAGAGATCTCTTGTAGAAGGGCTTCATTAGACCGAGTATGTAGGGGAGCTCCGATTATTTTTGTGAAGAAGAAGGATGGGTCTATGAGGATGTGTGTGGACTTTCGACAGTTGAATAAAGCAACGGTGAAGAACAAGTATCCTTTGCCGAGGATTGATGACTTGTTCGACCAGTTGCAGGGATCGGTCGTCTACCCGAAGATTCATTTGCGCTCTGGTTACCACCAGTTGCGGATTAAAGATACTGACGTGGCGAAGACAGCTTTTCGGACTCGTTATGGGCATTATGAGTTTCTTGTCATGCCGTTTGGGTTGACTAATGCCCCAGCTGTGTTCATGGACTTGATGAATCGCGTCTTCAGTGAGTATATCGATCAGTTCGTGATCGTCTTCATAGATGACATCCTGTTGTATTCGAGGAGCTTGAGAGATCATAAGGAGCATCTGAGATTGGTGTTGCAGAGATTGAGAGCCTCGCAGTTGTATGCCAAGTTCAGCAAGTGCGAATTTTGGCTTGATCGAATTATCTTTCTGGGTCATGTGATTTCGGCGCAAGGGATTTCCGTGGATCCGAGTAAGGTCGAAGCAGTTCTTAACTGGGAGAGACCTAGGAACGTTTGCAAGATCCGCAGTTTCTTGGGATTGGCTGGCTATTACAGGCGTCTTATCGAAACTTCGATAGCCAAGCCTCTGACTCAATTGACTTAGAAAGATCGGAAATTTGTTTGGACTGACGAGTGCGAGTATAGTTTTCAGACGTTGAAGGAGAAGTTGACTACTGCTCCTATTTTGGCTCTACCGTCTGGATCCGGAGGATTTGTGGTGTGCTCCGATGCTTCTCTCAATGGTTTGGGATGTGTTCTGACGCAGAACGGGTACGTGATTGCCTATCCGTCTAGAAAGTTGAAGCCTCACGAGACGAGGTACCCTGTTCATGATTTGGAGTTGGCTTCGATAGTGTTTGCCTTGAAGATTTGACGAAATTATTTGTATGGTGAAGAATTTTTGGTGTACACCGACCACAAGAGCCTGAAGTATATCTTCATGCAGTCAGATTTGAATATGAGGCAGCGAAGATGGATGGAATTGCTCAAGGACTTTAACTGTGAGATTCAGTATCAGCCTGGGAGGAAGAACTCAGTTGCCGACGCATTGAGTAGGAAAACCCATCCTGCGATGCTTTCGTTTGTGAGTGTCTCTAAAGTCTATGAGCAGTTGAGTACTTCTGGTTGGCGTTTCCAACCGGGTGATCAGTAATTCATAGTTTTATCGATTCAGGTAGAACCACAGATTGTGAGTGCCATCAGGGAGGCACAGCGGACTGATCCATATGTTCATGAGTTAAAGATCAAGGCCCAAAGTGATCAGTCTGATGATTTCTCTGTTTCTTCCGATGGATGTCTGAGGTTTAGAGGATGATTAGTGGTTCCGAACTTGATCGACTTGAAAGAAACCCTTCTGAATGATGCATATTGTAGCCGGTATAGTGTGCATCCGGGCGAGAGAAAGATGTACCATGCCTTGAAGTCTCACTATTGGTGGACAGGTATGAAGAGCGATATTTCGGCTTTTGTTGCTAGATGTCTAAATTGTCAATAGGTCAAGGCCAAGAGAATGATACCTGGTGGTCTGCTGCAGAGTTTGGAGGTACCCCAATGGAATTGGGAGCACATCGCCATGGATTTTGTGACTCATCTACCTCGATCGAATAGGGGATGCGATGCGATTTGGGTGGTGATCGATAGACTTTCGAAGTCAGCCCATTTCATTTCCTATGATGTGAGGTGTTCGATGAATAAAATGGCGAAGCTGTATATCGACCATGTGGTTAGATTGCATGGAGTTCCTGTTTCGATAGTGTCCGAAAGAGATCCAAGATTCACTTCCCTATTTTGGAAGAGCTTGCAAGCAGCGATGGGTTCGAAATTGGCTATGAGTACAGCCTATCACCCACAGACAGATGGTCAGTCTGAGCGGACCATTCATACTTTAGAGGATATGCTGCGTGTGGTAGTGATGGATTTCAGTGGTGGATGGCATGATTCTTTGTCGTTGGTTGAGTTTTCGTATAACAACAGTTACCAGGTGACTATCGGAATGGATCCATTTGAGGCGTTGTATGGTCGAAAATGCAGATCTCCAATTTGTTGGGAAGAAGTTGGTGAGAAACAACTCTCTACCCCTGAGTTTGTGCAGCATATGAAAGATCATTGATTTGATTCGAGGAAGAATGAAGGCTGCACAACATAGATTTACTAGCTATGCTAACCGAAGGCGTCGACCGTTAGAATTTTAGGTTGGCGATCGGGTATTTCTCAAAGTTTCTCCTTCCAAGAGCATGATGCTCTTCAGATTTAAAGGCAAATTAGCTCCTAGATTCGTTGGTCCCTTTGAGATTATCGAGCAGATTGGCCAGTTGGCTTATCGATTGAGGCTGCCTGAAGAGTTAGCAGTGATGCATGATGTTTTTCATGTGTCAATGTTGAGAAAATATGAGCCAGATCCGTCCCATGTGTTGAGAACCGACGAAGTTGAGCTGGATTCTGCCTTGAGTTATGTTGAATATCCAGTTCAGATTTTGGATAGGAAGGAGAAGCAGCTAAGGAACAAAGTAGTTCCGTTGGTGATGGTCCAATGGAGCAAGCATGGCAGAGAAGAAGCAACTTGGGAACCGGAAGAAAAGATGCAGTGAGTGGCCGCATCTGTTTGAGTAGATTGTTCTTTTAGATTTCGGTTTCTGGGCGTGTTTTCCCTAGTTGTGGGTTGTTATTTGTCCAGTTATCTTGAACTCTTGAACTTATATAAGATGAATTTCTTCTTTGTATTCGATTGTTGTGATGAATTGATTGAAATTTTCCCTGAGTTTGCCTTTGATTTCGAGGACAAAATCTCTTAAGGTGGGGAGAATGTGAGGAATCGGATTTTAGATTGATAATTTATTTAATTATCTGGAATTAGTCGTGTGTTTTGAGGATTTTGCGTTGTCGAATTTCGCTAAGTATTAGAAATCGGACGCAGCGCTAGTATAGAAGCAGACGTAGCGAATGTTTGGCAAAGTCTGTCAGCAGCAAGCTCCTGTAGCAAAGTCAACGTTCCTGTAGCTCTCGTCTGGTGAGTTTTGGAAATCAGTATTGATGACGTAGGCGTGACGTATTGCTTTCTGTTGGCAATAGTTGAGCTTGTGATGGTTGTTGCTGGCAGCAGGCGCGCAAATACGAGAATGATGAGAAGCGACGTCGTTTGTATAAGTCGAAACGCTGCGTTTTGAGTATTGTGACTGGGTAACCAGCTATTGTTGGATGGCCGCGGTGGATCCGGATCACGCCTCTCGGCGAGGCAGCGGAAGAACAAAGATTGCCGGGAGACGATCAATACAATAAAAACAAAATAAACAACAAATCGTATACATTCATAGGGCGTTTAGATCACTACCTTGCTGGCAACTCGTGCCTGGCTCCGACCAGTTTCTCGAGGAAACCGGCACTTCACGGTAGACTGCGGTAGAAAACGTCAATCAGGTCCACGACCGGAGACGGGATTCCTTCGTCAGCCTGCACTAGAAGGCCTGACGAGATCGGTGCGGACGGATTCTCCTCTCCAAGATTGGCCGGAACATTTTCCGGCGGCACGTGGCGGCGGCGGCGGCTTTTAGAGGAGGTAAGGGGCGGCGGCTACAAGAGCTTAGGGTTAGGGTTTTTGTCTTGTGTAGTGATTAGTAAGTTAATGAGTCTAAGTCTACATTAAGTAGACTTGGTGATGGGTTTGGATCCGGCCCAACGGGCCTGGGTCCAACGGATGAACATTCGGTTCATCCCTATCACCGAGACTTCATCGTAACTCCGATCGCCGATCAGATCGGACCGATCGACTCAGTTTCCAAAACTGAATACTATGATCTAAAAAACCATTTTTCAGAACCCCAGTGCAAAATGACCGTTTTTCCCCTCAACATCGGGAAATCCCGATTTGACCCCTGTTGACTTTTAGGAAGTCGCACTCCCCAAAATCCTCTTCTCACGCTCAACACATTGAGCTGAGTATCCGTGCGGGAATCTCAAATCCAGTACTTGTGTGACCCTCAATGGTTCAGGGATACAGCTAGCCGTGGGCCCACAACCATTGTGGCTCCGGAATCACAATTCCGGACTTGCCCATCGGATCATGGTAAGAGCGTCTAGAAACATCGCCCCATGATCCCCTATGTATCACTGATAGTGCCTGCAAGAACCAGTTGGTCGTGGTTAGCGTACAGTACGGTCCTTTCAATCCATATATCCCTATCAGATCAACGACCATTGGTAAATCGAGAGTCGCTATAGATCCGATAGCTATGCATACATATTGGAGATCGAATAGTGACATCGTGAGTGTAACTAGGTAAACACATTTATCTAAAACACTTCTAGTAATCTGGCCAGAGATTTATACACTATTATCCCCTCAGATAGCATAGGATATCCACGCATGTCTGCGAGCGGTGAATACTCGACAACGATGCATCGACTCCTACATGCATCGGGGTCTCACCCAATCCTGCCGCCTGATGACCCCAAGTGAGTCGGCAAACGAGTCAAAGTGAGACGCCTATCATGTAGAGTCTCAATGACGTTTCGAGTAGTGAGGATTAATCATTACAACCAAGACCTCGGACTTATCCACTCGACAAATGATAACCACTTGGAAAGTCCGAACGAGGGTAGTTCGATAGATCACCAGGTCACTATCTATCTGCATGCTCAGAACATCACAATGTTCCCTACCAATGAAACATGGTACTTCGCATCGCAGATACTAGTCTCTAGCTCGGGCGGCCTTATCCTCATTTTGACGGCCCAATCGACTAGGAACATGTTCAGAATACACAGTGACTATTAGATTTGTTTCATGATAGCCGTCATACCCACTATCACATCTAACATACACTTCGGTGTATTCTAGGTCTTTACTCAACGCAATTGTTAATCATTATACAACACAATGAAAGTAAAGAATGCCATATAAGTAAATGCGAATATCATATATAAAGATTGTTTCATACAAGAGTCTATAAACCCACACGCCACAAGTTGGCTAGTTGGGCATCTACTCTAACAATCTCCCACTTTCCCTAAAGCCAACTACTCATCAGACGCAGTCCCATTGTTTCGCGATGTTTTTCAAACAACGGTCCAGGCAAGGGCTTCGTAAGTGGATCATCAACGTTGTCTGCAGAGGAGACTCTCTCAACTGCTATGTCACCTCTAGCCACAATATCCCGGATTATGTGGTATTTCCTCAGTATGTGTTTGGATCTTTGGTGAGACCTAGGCTCCTTTGCTTGCGCAACGGCACCCGTGTTGTCGCAGTACACCGGGACTGGACTAACTCCATTAGGAATGACGCCCAACTCTTGGACGAAATTCCTTATCCAAACGGCCTCCTTAGCAGCAACTGATGCTGCGATGTACTCAGCCTCAGTGGTTGAATCCGCGATGGTGTCTTGCTTGGAACTCTTCCAAGAGACAGCACCACCATTGAGCATGAATACAAAACCAGAGGTTGATTTCGAATCATCCACGTCACACTGGAAGCTAGAATCAGTGTAGCCTTCCAGTTTCAGTTCACCACCCCCATAGACCATGAACATATTTTTAGTCCTTCGTAAGTACTGAAGAATATCCTTCACAGCCTTCCAATGCAATTGGCCGGGGTTGGCCTGGTAGCGTCTCGTGACACTCAGAGCATATGCGACATCCGGTCTAGTCGAGATCATTCCATACATAATGCTACCTATTGCCGTGGCATATGGCACACGTGTCATACTCTCTATCTCCTCATCAGTCTTTGGACAACCATGTCCTTCATCGAAAAACTACTAGACAACCATACTTTAGTTGATTGCAGCATTCCTACATCATTCCCAATGAGTAGAATGTCATCAACATAAAGTACGAGGAATGTCACAGCGCTTTTAACTACCTTCTTATAGACACATGGCTCCTCGGGATTCTTGATGAAACCAAATTCCTTAATTGTTTCATCGAATCTCAGGTTCCAACTTCGTGATTCTTGTTTGAGACCGTAGATCGATCTCTGAAGCTTGCATACCTTATGCTCGCTTCCAACAGATGTGAAACCCTCAGGCTGCGTCATATAGATCTCTTCCTTAATTTTTCCATTAAGGAACGTAGTTTTCACATCCATTTACCATATCTCATAGTCGTACCATGCGGCTATGCCTAACAAGATTCTAATTGACTTGAACATTGCGACTGTCGAGAAGGTTTCATCATAGTCAACACCTTGCCTTTGAGTGTAACCTTTCGCGACCAGTCGTGCCTTGTAGGTCATTACCTTACCATCAGGCCCAAGTTTCCTCTTGTATACCCATTTGCACCTAATAGGAACAATTCCTTCGGGAGGATTAACAAGAGTCCAAACTTGGTTAGCATGCATTGAGTCAAACTCAGACTGCATTGCTTCAAGCCACAAATTAGAATCAGCATTGGAAATTGTCTCCTTGAAAGTTCTTGGATCAGATCCAACAACTTGATCACCTTGATCATCTTCAAGGAGAAAACCATATCTCTCAGGAGCCCTAGGAACCCTTTCGGATCTCCTAGGTGCGACCATTTCTGGTATTGGCTCTGTAGGTGCGGGAGACTCACCTGGTACTTCGATTGGATCTCGAACCTCTTCGAGTTCTACTATTTTGCCCTTTCTATCAAGTACAAACTCCCTTTCCATAAAGGTGGCATTCCTAGAAACAAACACTTTTGTTTCGCTGGGATAGTAGAAGTAGTATCCAATGGAATTCTTTGGATACCCAATGAAGTAGCATAAGATGGATCTCGTATCCAGCTTATCTCCCACTATCTACTTCACGTAAGCAGGACATCCCCAAATCCTCATTAATGAGTACTTGGGTGGTTTGCCCATCCATATCTCATATGGGGTATTATCCACTGCCTTGGTGTGGACATTGTTCAACAACATTACCGCCGTTTCGAGCACGTAGCCCCAAAACGAGGTAGAAAGTTCAGTGAAGCTCATCATAGATCGAACCATGTCCAACAAGGTCCGATTACGACACTCCGCTACACCATTGAGCTGTGGTGTGGCCGGAGGGGTCCAATGTGCGAGAATCCCATTCTCTTTCAGATAGTCTTGAAATTCAGCACTCAAGTATTCACCACCTCGATCAGATCGAAGTGCTTTAATACTTTTGCCTAATTCATTTTCTACTTCAGCCTTGAATTCTTTGAACCTTTCAAAGGATTCAGACTTGTACTTCATTAAGTACAAGTACCCATACCTAGAGTAATCGTCGGTAAAGGTGATGAAGTATGTGTGACCGTATTTATTACCAATACTAAACGGGCCGCACACATCAGTATGGATCAAATCCAATAGGCCTTGAGCTCGTTCACCCTTGCCCTTGAAGGGTTGCTTGGTCATCTTTCCCTTAAGACAAGATTCACAAGTCTGTAGGGAGTTAATGTCTGACATATCAAACAGGTCACTCCTAACTAACTTGTTCATCCTACTTAGAGAAATATGACCTAGCCTAGCGTGCCAAAGTTGTGCTGGGTTCAAGTTATCGTGTTTCCTTTTAATCGTTGTTTTATGTGCTTCGACATCGCGAGTTGGAACGTCTTTTAATTTTAAGGTGTATAAATCGTTTTCGCGTTCCCCAATTCCAACTAAACATTCATTCTTGTAAATATTGTAAATCGAATTAGCAAACATACAAGAATATCCATAACTATCAAGCATAGAAACAGAAATAATGTTCTTTATTAATTCGGGAACAAATAAAACGTTTCTCAACAACAACTTAAAATCATAAGACAGAAATAAATAAACATCTCCTATAGCTACTGCAGCAACTCTTGCTCCATTGCCAAGCCTCAAGTGGGTCTCACCCTCTCTAAGACGTCGACTTCTTGTCATCACCTGCAAATCATTGCAGATATGAGATCCACATCCGGTATCAAGTACCCAAGAAGTCGAATTAAGAGACATATTTATTTCAATATAGAACATACCTTTCGCAGTTCGCAACTGCTCGAGGTACTCCTTGCAGTTCCTCCTCCAATGCCCAGCCTTGTGGCAGTGGTGGCAAACATCCTCAGACTTGTTCGGTTTTGAAGCCTTTGCCTTTGGCTTCTTGGCGGACTTTTCCTCCTTCGCGGGAGCAGAACGCTTCTTGCTTTTGCATCTGGGTCCCTTCTTCGTAGAGGAAGAAGAGCCCATAAGGAGGACGGGTTTGTCCTTCTTTATGGTTCCTTCGAACACTACAAGCATGTTAACCACCTCTTCAAGGGTGGCTGCCAGCTTGTTCATGTTGAAGTTGACCACAAAGGGGTCAAATACAGCGGGTAGCGAGAGGAGAAGTACATCCACCGACGGCTCGTATGGAAGTGCGATATCAAGGCCCGACAGCTTTTCAACGAGCCCAATCATACGAACCCCATGCTCGCGGACCGAAGTCCCATCGCGCATGCGGCTTGTCATAAGCTCCTTGACAGCCGTGAACCTCTCATGTCGAGAGTTCTCCCCGTATAGCTCTTTGAGATGAAAAAGTATGTCAGCAACATACTTCGTCTTCTCAAAACGCCGTTGCATTTCATTGGACATCGATGCCATCACATAGCACCGAGCTTTAACCTCGTCGTCCCACCATTGTTTAAGCATTACCAGCTCCTCAGGGCTGATATCGGCAGGGGCTTCCTTCGGAGGACTCTTCTCTATCGCATAAAGAAGTTTCTCCGAAGCCAATACAAGATTGAGGTTGCGGAGCCAGTCTTGGTAGTTCAGACCGGTGAACCTGTTGCTATCCAGTATAGCAGCGAGCGGGTTTTTCATCGAAACCATTTTATATTGCAGTAATACTGAAAAGGAAAGCAGACAAACATCACTAACTATATATTAAATAATCTCTAAGACATAAAACATGGTCGTTAAGTTTATGAATTACCCTCCCACTATTTTAACGATTTCACCACCCTCTAATGAAATCGAGAAAGCAAGTTTCTTTAGTGGGTACACGGAGCCCAATCAAGCGATCATGGACCCGAATAATATCAGCCATCCATGACCCCCGAAAGGTAGTTTCCGATTGCAACCGGTGCAACCTCCATGTATTCACCTCACGTCCAGTAAGGGCCCAATAATATGACGCCGTTTACTATCACGTGTCAAGATTACCCATAAATGTTGAGTCGTGAAGGACGGTCCCCTTAACGTCCCCAATAATATGAGCCAACGTTAAAGGGAGTTCCAACCGACTCACAACGATTGTCAATGGCGTGGGCAGCTTTCCGGCATACATGACCCCCTCAATAATATGAGCCGGGCCATGTATATGGGTAGCATCGACGTACACCCATTGTTGATGGAAGGTAGGGAAATTTAAACAAATTTAAATTCCCTTTAGTTTATCAAATAAACATTTATCTTGATATAAGTTTTAAATCATATTTAAAACGAGGGATTTTATTTTTGAAAATTTGGTCTCATGCATTTATTTTAAATCAAATTTAAAACATGCGACATGCGGATTCAATTAACTATATATCAATATATATAAATATTGGGATGATCGATCGCGAGAGCTATGCGGTCCGTGGTTGCCAGCCACGGACCTGGGTCCAATCCTAGGGATAATGCAATATGCAATGCAATCCTATTACAATGCTTCCGGTTTTACAGATCTTCGGTCTTCAATATCCTTGATCGTCATCGTCCACCGTCTTCGGATGTCCTCCCACTAAATCTAGTAATTTTACATTTAAATACCATGACATTCAAGGGATACATTTATCAAGGGATGGGAACGGGCCACAAACAGGCCTACTTTAAATGATAATAAAAATATTTACAAACCGAATCACAAAACCTATCGCATACACCTAACAAATTGGGCACGGCTCTCGATCATCCCAATCATGCAGATAATCTAATTAACATGCATAAATTAAATAATCTAATTATTTATCGCAAAATCATATTTTAATCATAAAATCGCATTTTATAATAAAATCGTATTTTGTCGATAAAATCGAATTTTAATCAACAAAATCATATTTCATTATAAAATCATATCTTATAATTAAAATCACATTTTACTAATTTTAATTGTATCAAATTGGGCTTAAAACAATTCTAGGCCCAAAAATCTTAAAATTTCAAAATCGACCAAAACGGGCCCGATATCGCATACCGGCCCGAACCAAATCCTAGAAGAAATCATCCGTCACGACATCGTCGGAGCTTCTCCGGAGCGGAGGCCGGCCGGCGGCGCCGCCACAATCGAAATCGCACGGCGCAAGGCCACGCATGCGGCCGCGACATGCGCGGCGCAATCGCGCGCCATCTCGCGCTATCGTGCGTCGACGTGCGGCGCACGGCCCCCGACCAGCGCGCTGGGCAGCGGCGCCTCCTTCCTCAACGTCGCATGATGTCTCGCGCGCGGCCGTGCGTGGAACAGCGCCATCGAGCGCGCAACCGGTGCGTGCGTCGTCGGCCACCATCGCGCATGGAGCATCGGCCTGATGCGTGACCAGCACGCAACTCCTCCGCGTCCAGCAGCGTGCAACTTCACGCGAACCTCGGCCGGCCATGTGCGACAATCGCACGTGGAGTTACGGTCACGAGTCGGCAGCCGTGCGCAACGAGTGCGCAGGCTTATGCGCGGCTGAGCGCGCGAGAACGCACGCATGTAGGCGCCGCCGCACGCGGCGGAGGCAGGAGGTTTGAGACGCCAATTTCTTTGGTTTTCAATTCTGAAAATTTAAGGATTAGATACAATATGGTAATCTGTATTGATCAGATCCAAAAACCTTAGGCTCTGATACCAGCTGGCAACTCGTGCCTGGCTCAGACCAGTTTCGCGAGGAAATCGGCAGTTCACGGTAGGCGGCGGTAGATAACGTCAATCAGGTCCACGACCGGATACGAGACTCCTTCGTCAGCCTGCACTAGAAGGCCTGACGAGATCGGCGCGGACGGATTCTCCTCGAAAGATTGGCCGGAACAATTTCCGGCGAAGCGGCGGCGGCGTGCACAGGCGGCGCCGGCGGCGTGAGGTTTGAGGAGAGGGGCGGCGGCTTTTGATGCTAGGGTTAGGGTTATGATTAAGTGTTATGTTATGAAGCCTAAGTCTATATTAAATAGACTTAGTGATGGATTTGGGCATGAACATTCAGTTCATCCCCATCACCGTGACTTCATCGTAACTCCGATCGCCGATCAGATCGGACCGATCGACTCAGTTTCCAAAACTGAATACTATGATCTGAAAAACCATTTTTCAGAACCCTAGTGCAAAATGACCGTTTTGCCCCTCAACAGCGGGAAATCACGATTTGACCCCTGTTGACTTTTAGGAAGTCGCACTCCCCAAAATCCTCTTCTCATGCACAACACATTGAGCTGAGTATCCATGCATGAATCTCGAATCCAGTACTTGTGTGACCCTCAATGGTTCAGGGATACAGCTAGCCGTGGGCCCACAACCATTGCGGCTCCGGAATCACAATTCCGGACTTGCCCAACGGATCATGGTAAGAGCGTCTAGCAACATCGCCCTATGATCCCCTAGGTATCACTGATAGTGCCTGCAAAAACCAGTTGGTCGTGGTTAGCGTACAGTACGGTCCTTTCAATCCATATATCCCGATCAGATCAACGACCATTGGTAAATCGAGAGTCGCTATAGATCCGATAGCTATGCGTACATCTTGGAGATCGAATAGTGACATCGCGAGTGTAACTAGGTAAACACATTTACCTAAAACACTTCTAGTACTCTGGCCAGAGATTTATACACTATTATCCCCTCAGATAGCATAGGATATCCACGCATGTCTGCGAGCGGTGAATCCTCGACAACGATGCATCGACTCCTACATGCATCGGGGTCTCACCCAATCCCGCCGCCTGATGATCCCAAGTGAGTCGGCAAACGAGTCAAAGTGAGACGCCTATCATGTAGAGTCTCAATGACGTTTCGAGTCGTGAGGACTAATCAGTACAACCAAGACCTCGGAATTATCTGTTGGTCCGTTTTTAAATTAGGATCAATAAGAAAGATCAGCAGACGCGCTTTTTGTTAAAAATCATTCAAAGCAATTTTGCGCTGCTGATACTAACTTGAGCTGCAATAGCTCGTTTGTTCTTGAACAAATAAAATCAAAGCCTTGAGCACCGGAGACAGATCTGGTATGATTTAAAAATCATGCGGAAAATACCAGAACTGAATCCTATATTTTAAAACAACTCAAACAGATTTATGTACAACATAAATCTGTTCAAGACTCGTGCTTGTGTGCTGCTGAAATGTTATGCTAAGTGCTGAACTGTAATGCGAATGCTAAAGTAAATGCTGAAAGCTTAAAGAACACAATACAGTACGCAGCTTTAACCTCGTCGTCCCACCATTGTTTAAGCGTTACCAGCTCCTCAGGGCTGATATCGGCAGGTGCTTCCTTCGGAGGACTCTTCTCTATCGCATAAAGAAGTTTCTCCGAAGCCAATACAAGATTGAGGTTGCGGAGCCAGTCTTGGTAGTTCAGACCGGTGAACCTGTTGCTATCCAGTATAGCAGTGAGCGGGTTTTTCATCGAAACCATTTTATATGTAGTAATACTGAAAAGGAAAGCAGACATACATTACTAACTATATAAAAATAATCGCTAAGACATAAAACATGGTCGTTAAGTTTTATGAATTACCCTCCCACTATTTTAACGATTTCACCACCCTCTAATGAAATCGAGAAAACAAGTTTCTTTAGTGGGTACACGGAGCCCAATCAAGCTATCATGGATCCAAATAATATCAGCCATCCATGACCCCCAAAAGGTAGTTTACGATTGCAGCCGGTGCAACCTCCATGTATTCACCTCACGTCCAGTAAGGGCCCAATAATATGACGCCGTTTACTATCACGTGTCAAGATGACCCATCAATGTCGAGTCGTGAAGGACGGTCCCCTTAACGTCCCCAATAATATGAGCCAACGTTAAAGGGAGTTCCAACTGACTCACAACTATTGTCAATGGCGTGGACAGCTTTTCGGCATACACGACCCCCTCAATAATATGAACCGGGCCATGTATACGGGTAGCATCGACGTACACCCACTGTTGATGGAAGGTAGGGAAATTTAAACAGATTTAAATACCCTTTAGTTTATCGAATAAACATTTTATCTTGATATAAGTTTTAAATCATATTTAAAACGAGGGATTTTTATTTTGAAAAACTTTGGTCTCATGCATATATTTTAAATCTAATTTAAAACATGCAATATGCGGATTCAATTAACTATATATCAACATATATAAAGAAACATTGGGATGATCGATCGCGAAAGCTATGCGGTCCGTGGTTGCCAGCCACGGACCTGGGTCCAATCCTAGGGGTAATGCAACATGCAATGCAATCCTATTACCGATCTTTCCG
>KV019611.1:44551-90582 GCA_001598015.1 Dorcoceras hygrometricum | reverse complement strand
CATCCCAATCATGCAGATAATCTAATTAACATGCATAAATTAAATAATCCTATTATTTATCGCAAAATCATATTTTAATCATAAAATCGCATTTTATAATAAAATCGCATTTTGTCGATAAAATCAAATTTTAATCAACAGAATCATATTTCATTATAAAATCATATTTTATATTTAAAATCACATTTTACTAATTTTAATTGTATCAAATTAGGCTTAAAACAATTCTAGGCCCAAAAACTCAAAATTTTAAAATCGACCAAAACGGGCCCGATATCGAATACCGGCCCGAAAACTCCACGGGCTGCCCGGGACAGGCCCGAACTAAATCCTAGAAGAATTCAGCCATCACGACATCGTCGGAGACTTGCCGAGCGGCGGCCGGCCGGCGGCCGCCACCAATGAAAATTCGTGCGGCGCAATCTCGTGCCATCGTGCGGCGACCAGCAGGCCACCATGCACGTAGCCAGCAGCGACGTCCATCCTCCAGCGACGAATAACAGGTCGGCCACCATCGCGCCAATCGCACGGCCAGCGCACGATGGGAGGCGCGACGTCGCGCGGCCAGTGGTCGAGATCCAAGCGCGACACGGCGCAGCATCGCACGACTAGAGGCGACATTCGATCGGCCATCATGCGTGGAGGAGAACGCCCAGTGTCCAGCCGCGATACGCGAAAAGCGCGCACGTCTCGGCCGCGATGTGCGATCAAGAGCGCAACGAACTGGGCAAGGCTGGCCACCATGCGCGACCAGCGCGCATGGCGTCGCGCGCGTGACGGGCCGCCGCCTTGCCGATGGTTTTTAAAAATTTTGTTTTGTTTCGATTTTAAAAACGATATCTTGATACAATAGGGCATATACTGTATTGATCAGATCCAAAAACCTGGCTCTGATACCACTGTTGGATGGCCGAGGCGGATCCGGATCACGCCTCCCGGCGAGGCAGCGGAAGAACAAAGATTGCCGGGAGACGATCAATACAATAAAAACAAAATAAACAACAAATCTATGACATTCATAGGGCGTTTAGATCACTACCTTGCTGGCAACTCGTGCCTGGCTCCGACCAGTTTCTCGAGGAAACCGGCACTTCACGGTAGACTGCGGTAGATAACGCCAATCAGGTCCACGACCGGAGACGGGATTCCTTCGTCAGCCTGCACTAGAAGGTCTGATGAGATCGGCACGGACGGATTCTCCTCGTCAAGATTGGCCGGAACAATTTCCGGCGGCACGTGGCGGCAGCGGCGGCGGCGCACATGGGCTGCGGCGGCGGATTTTAGAGGAGGGAAGGGGCGGCGGCTACAAGAGCTTAGGGTTAGGGTTTTTGTCTTGTGTAGTGATTAGTAAGTTAATGAGTCTAAGTCTACATTAAGTAGACTTGGTGATGGGTTTGGATCCGGCCCAACGGGCCCGGGTCCAACGGATGAACATTTGGTTCATCCCTATCACCGAGACTTCATCGTAACTCCGATCGCCGATCAGATCGGACCGATCGACTCAGTTTCCAAAACTGAATACTATGATCTGAAAAACCAATTTTCAGAACCCCAGTGCAAAATGACCGTTTTGCCCCTCAACAGCGGGAAATCACGATTTGACCCCTGTTGACTTTTAGGAAGTCGCACTCCCCAAAATCCTCTTCTCATGCTCAACACAATGAGCTCAGTATCCGTGTGGGAATCGTGAATCCAGTACTTGTGTGACCCTCAATGGTTCAGGGATACAGCTAGCCGTGGGCCCACAACTCTTGGAGATCGAATAGTGACATCGCGAGTGTAACTAGGTAAACACATTTACCTAAAACACTTCTAGTACTCTGTCCAGAGATTTATACTCTATTATCCACTCAGATAGCATAGGATATCCACGCATGTCTGCGAGCGGTGAATCCTCGACAACGATGCATCGACTCCTACATGCATCGGGGTCTCACCCAATCCCGCCGCCTGATGACCCCAAGTGAGTCGGAAAACGAGTCAAAGTGAGAAGCCTATCATATAGAGTCTCAATGACGTTTCGAGTTGTGAGGACTAATCGGTACAACCAAGACCTCGGACTTATCCACTCGACAAATGGTAACCACTTGGAAAGTTCGAACGAGGGTAGTTCGATAGATCACCAGGTCACTATCTATCTGCATGCTCAGAACATCACAATGTTCCCTACCAATGAAACATGGTACTTCGCATCGCAGATACTAGTCTCTAGCTCGGGCGGCCTTATCCTCATTTTGACGGCCCAATCGACTAGGAACATGTTCAGAATACACAGTGACTATTAGATGTGTTTCATGATAGCCGTCATACCCACTATCACATCTAACATACACTTTGGTGTATTCTAGGTCTTTACTCAACGCAATTGTTAATCATTATACAACACAATGAAAGTAAAGAATGCCATATAAGTAAATGCGAATATCATATATAAAGATTGTTTCATACAAGAGTCTATAAACCCACACGCCACAAGTTTGCTAGTTGGGCATCTACTCTAACAGCTATGTGCAGCAATACTTACGTAACCATTACGGCGTCGTTTGGATTAGTTGATGCGTCATCGTTTTGAATTTTTTAACGCGACCAGTCGTTGGTTTGTCTACCCAGCTGTTGGCAGAAAGGATGACGTATCCTTTGCGACGTCGTTTGAGTTAGTTAGAACGGTGTCGTTTTGATGTTCTTTTGAGAATGCAACGGTTGGTTGCTGCTGCTGGTTTTATCGAAAGAAAAATATGATATCTGCTGTAAGATATCTACTGTTCACGTCGACTGGATATTTTTGTGATCAGCTGCTGGTGGGTTTGAGGGATATATATAGATGAGTGTTGATCGACACTTAGAAATATTCTGGACCCGATATTTCTTATCTCCTTTCCCAAACCCTCGAATAGCTATTGTTCACCATGACCTATTTCCGTCGATTGCCGCCGTTCTCCGCCGATGATTTGAGCTATTTTGGTGGCGTTGGATTCCTTGTGAGTTGCTCTTTTGATTGATACCCATTTGAAGCCCTGAATCAACTTTGGAGAAGAAGTGCGAAGTTTCTGTGTCCTCGTACAGAGAAGTTCGTTGGTTCTTCTGCTGGTTTGAGTTTTTGGGTGAGCATTTCTTGTTGTTTTTAGCTTCGGTATACTTGTAGAACTAGAGCAAGGTTCTGACCGTAGGCTATGATGCTTAGAAGTTTAGAATTGAACGAGAATTAAGCTTATATGTGAGGACCTGTGACAGATTTGAGTTTGCGGGAGGTATCTGCTGGGATTTTCGAAAGCAGGAAGAAGCTGAGTTGCTTCAGTTGTGGTACCGTGCCTTTGTAAGAATCTGTTGAGGTAGAATCAGCTGTTGAAGGTACGAATTGAGCAGATTTAACAGCTTTGAGCATGAACATGACTATGATTGATGTTGTGAAATCTGTTGATGTGATTCTATGAAATTACGTGTAACAGTTTGTTGAATTGATTGAATATTTCATTCTATTTTCACGTACTGAATGGTATGCATCGACATTGATTATTGATTGGCATTCATGCATACATATTTAGAATGACGGATTGATTGATGACCTGATTGAGAGCCACGTTGTGACTGGCCGACTGACTTGTCGTGCCTGAAAAATCCAACGCTATCATCGGAGTGGTGACCGACTGAATTGTTGTGTCTGAAGACCACCAGCTGTGATGGGCTGACGGGTCCTGAAGATCACGGATCGATGATTTCCACCGGCTGACTTGCTGTTCTTGGTATAGAGGCTCCATCGATATGATTGCCAGTTGATACACTGGTCTAGCTATCCGATATTTGATAGCCCTCATGCATTTCATAGCATTGATTATAGCATGTTGCATGATTAGCTGTTTTGATTAGCTCTTCGTACTGAGGCTTGACCTCGTATCTGTTTTCCTTCTTTTGTGTTAATTGGGTCTGCGTTACCCATTTTCAGGATCTTCAGGTAACCAAGCTGGACAGAGTGGAGGTTCAGCTGGTCGATCCCCGTTCCCTTGAGTCCCAGTTATATATTTATGTATTGAATCGGGGGATGCCCCGTGTTACTATGTATTGGGGATCTGTATTTGATTTGAGATTTGATGTTGCCTATATTGTATGAGTTTGATTTAACTCGTATTTTGAGTATCGATATTTTGAATGTATGTTTTGAAATCAGGCCCAACTATTTCGAAAAATTTTTAAGCCCGTTTTTATTCTTCCGTGATTATGTGCTTAATTGTGCTGTTATCTTGAGTAATTAGCACGAGGCCTGACACCATTAGCTTTAGAGATAGAGATAATTGAGCTATAAGTGATGACCCAGAAGTTTGCAGCTAAATTAGCTACGCTCACTATGCATATACGTTAAAAGATCGAATTGGAGAAGGGCAGTTGAGAGATGATCAGCTGATTAAGTGGAAGCTACAAGACGAAGAAATAGGTGGAAATATCTATACCATTGTAGAAGGAATCATGAGATATCAAGGCAGATTTTGGGTACCACAAGTGGACGCCTTGATAACTGAGATCTTGAATGAATCTCATACCACACCTTATTCAGTTCACCCAGGGGGGTACAAAGATGTATAAAGATCTAAAAAAGTTGTTTTGGTAGCCTGGAATGAAATGAGATATCTAGATTTGTTGCTGAGTGCTTAACGTGTCAACAAGTTAAATCAGAACGCCAAAGAACAACAAGGATGTTGAAACCTCTTCCCATACTAGAATGGAAATGGAAATGAGAAAACATTGCCATGAATTTTATGGGTTTACCAAGAACATTTCATGGGTTTAATCCATTTGGGTTATAGTGGATTGATTAACTAAGTCAGCTCATTTTTTACCAATAAAAACGCCTTACGGTCTGAACAAGTACTTTGAGCTATATATTAAGGACATAGTGGGGCGTCATGGCATTCCAGTATCAAATGTATCAGATAGGGATCCAAGATTTACATCTATGTTCTGGAAAAGCTTTCATCGAGCTTTGGGAATCAAGCTAACGTTCAGCACAGCTTTCCACCCCCAAACTGATGGCCAATCTGAAAGAGTAATCCAGAAACTTGAAGATCTACTTCGCACATGTATGATTGATTTTATTGATATATGGGATCAAAGCTTCCATTTGTAGAGTTTACGTATAACAATAGCTACCAAAAATCTATAAACATGACTCTTATGAAGCGCTATATGGACGAAAGTGCAGATCACCGACACATTGGGATGATATTGTTATAGTATGTGCCCAGCTAGCCAACTGTTGGTAGTGGGTTTTGTTGAATCTACTGTAAAAACGATCTTCATTCATATATGTTACATTAACATGGCATTCTTTATCTTTGCTTTTATTGCATAAACTGTTGGATAATGACCTTGAATGCACTATAGTATATGTCAGATGTGATAGTGAATGTGATGGCTATCATGAAACACATTTAATAGTTCTATGTGTTCTAATTGACTTCCAAGTCGATTGGGCCATCCAAAATAGGATAAGGACCATCCAAGATTGAGACTAGCATCTGAAATTCAAGGTATCACGTTTCATTGGTAGGGAACATAGAGATGTTCTAAGCATGCAGATGGATAGTGACCAGGTGATCTTGCCCTCGTTCGTACTTTCCAAGTGGTTATAATTTGTCGAGTGGATTAAGTCTGAGATCTTGATTGTACATATTAGTCCTCATTACTCGAAACATCATTGAGACTCTACATGCTAGTCGCCTCACTTTCACTCGTTTATCGACTCCACTAGGGTCATCAGGTGACGAGGTTGGGTGAGGTCACGATGCATGTAGGAGACCATGCTTTGTTGTCGATGATGCACCGCTCGCCTTATGCGTGGATATCCTATGCTATTTGAGAGATAATAGTGTGACAAATCTCTCGCCAGAGTACTAGAGGTGCTTTAGGTAAATGGTTTTACCTTGTAGCACATGTGTTGTCACTATTTGATCTCCAAGATGTATGCATGGCTATCGAATCTCAAGCGACTCTCGATTTATCAACGGTCGTTGATTCGATCAAGATATTTGAGATGAAAGGACCATATTATACGCTAATCATGACTGAATAGTTCTTGCAGGCACAATCAGTGATACCTAGGGGATCATTGGGCGATGTTGCTAGACGCTTTATCATGATCCGATGGGTAAATCTGAAAATCTATTTTCAGAGTCACAAGGAGTTGTGAGCCCACAGCTAGTCGTATCCCTGAACCATTGAGGTTCACACATTTCTCAATTTCCGTACGGATATGGTACTCAAAGTTTTGAGTATAGTAGGAGGACGGTTGGGAGTATGACTTCCAAAAGTAGCTAAGGGAGTAGGACTTCCATAGTTAGCTAATGGGAGTAAACCTGGCATAAATAGGTTTTGTAGCGTCCAAGATTCGCTCACGTAACCACATGCATAAGATAAAAGTTTTAAATGATTTAAATTATAATTGAGATTTAAAATATTAATGGTTATTTATTCTGAAATTTAAATGTGTTTATCGAGTTTTGATAATTTCATATGAATATCCAGTGCCGGGCCACAGAGGGATGATCGGGGACGATGGAGGTGACTTTAAATTGTTCCAACATTTATTTTAAAGATTTTAGCAAACCAAGATATTTCACTATTGATAAATTTTAAGTTTTGGATAGTGGATAGGGAAAAATCCAATTTTTTGAATGCTAAGTCCGTTTAACCGATTTTCCTTGCAATTGAGTGTGTAAGATTTTTATAAAAAATTTCCAATTCTTTAGCCCACAAATGATTTTATTTAGTTATTATGATTAATATTTAAGTTGGGCTTGTAATTGGGCAATTAAACTATTAATTAGTGGGCCTAATTAGCACCTAAAAGCCTATTTAGCTACCCTAACCCTTGGAAGACACTTCATGCATGCCTTCATCAGATTATTTTATGTGTTTTCGTAGTCATTTGATGCATGGAAATCGTAAGTTTAATGGTTGGACGTTTGCATGAAGCGTTGGAGTATTTTTTTTATGTTCTTTACTTATCGCCTTCGTGTGTTGATGGTCCGTCGGGGTTGCTTTCCGACCCTGGCTCGACCAGGGACCTTTTCTGGGTTATAAATCACATATCAAAGGTCACATGGGCCTGTTATGTGGTTGGTTTGAGGTGGGATTAAGGCTGGACGAAAGGCGGTAGCCGATGGGTACAGTGTGGCCGAGGGTGAAGGGTCGGCTCGGGTTAATCTTTGTGAAGGGACCTTGGTTCATCCTGGGGTTTTGGATAGGGTCTGAACCATGAGTTAAGGAAGCCACCTAGGCCTAGTTTATGGCAGGTCGAGGGAGTTTGAGGGCTGATTAGAGTTTGAGGCCGGGAAGTGTCGCTCAAGAGAGTGGGGTGTGAGTCTTGTTCTTGGATGGTCAAGGTGATGAGTGGGCTGTCATGGCTCGACTAGGGAGGATGTTCCAGGACTTGGGCCATGGCTTAGAGGGTCCTTAATAGGTCTGGTTGTGATCTGGTTGGGTTGGATAGGAAGTGGAGTCGCGAGGGAGGGTCAACACACATACAATCCCATCGGGTGAGTGGAGGTGAGGCTAGGAGGGAGTAGGGTTGTGTTGTGCACCTTTCTGCAATTGTCCAGTACTTTTTTTGTGGCTCTATAGGTCCTATAACATGCAAGGTTAGATCCTAAGATGAGTTCATGGTCTGGGAGTTGAGGAAATTTAAGTTAGAAGTCGCACGAACCCGTAAAGAAGCCGAGGAGAGGCAGCACAAAGCGCTGAAAATTTAGTGATCATGGCCCGAAGGCATCCGAACAGTATGTTTATGGCTTGTAAACGTGTTATGATGTGTAAAATTATATTTTCTAGGCTTGGGTTGTTTGTGAATTTGGGCTTGTCCAGTGACTCGTTGAGATCGTCCGGTGTCTGAGTAGCCCATCGAGAAGTCTAGAATGGTTCCAATTGATCTGGGCTCAATTTTCTATATTTTGTAACGCATCGTAAACATGTTTATGGGTAGAAAGCTTTTGAAAATGAAAATGATGAATTTTTATGATAATGGAATGAGACGTGATGTTGATGTTTTAAAAGAAAATGAAGAAAATTATTTTGAGGAATGCGAGTTGATTGCGATCAAGACGTAGAGGAATATGGTGACTACGGCACATGAGGTCCGTAGAGCCATATTAGAGGGGGATAGTGACTATGGTGCAAGAGGTCCATAGAGATATTCCAGCCTAGTAATATGGTTATAGTTTGATCAAGCGAACAGATGGCTCGCATCAATGAGAAAACTTCACCTAAAATGTTATTTTTGAGAATTTACATTATTTACATGACATGGCGTATAGTTTTAGTATTTGAGGCTGAAATTTACTTAAAGCTTTTTGTCGGTGATGTTTAAAGTTTAAAGTTCTTTTAAAGTTCAGATGTTGAAGTTTAAAACGTTTTTTAGTATTGATATTTTAATGCATGTGGATGTATATGTAGTACTTGTTATCCAGGTTTGAGCTTGCTGAGCCTATAGGCTAACTAGATCTGATTGTGTGCAGGTGAGATTGATGACGAGGTTCGAGGCGGCGACGTTTGAGGAGCTCGAACGCGGTCAGTGCTATCACAAAACCTTCGTAGCTTCCACATTTAATATTGATGATTTATGAGAATTTTTGGAAAGAAAATTTGCATTATGGTTTTTTTTAATTATAAGGTTTAAGACGTCGACGTTTGAAAATTTTGTTGGGATTTACGCTTTATTGTGACATGACGTTATTTGATTTTTTTTAATTGATCGTGTTGAATTTCTTATTTTGCGAAAATTACTATGTATTGTCGAGAATACTATTCATGTAAATAGTGATCGGAAAAAATATTTTCATGCCTTTATTTAAAAAAAATAATTTTGTGAGTCATTCAGTTGGTATCAGAGCAAGGTTCTGAAGGGTTGTACATGCTGCCGGTTCTGAGAAGCTCAAGAGTCGCGCCTCAAGTTTGTAAGTTTTTAGATTTTTAAAGTATGAGTGTTTAAAGTAAAATGTTTTAAATGTTACTAGAGTATTGGATCAAGGTTTTACAATAGATGCATGTTGGTTACGTGTGATCTTGGACTATACGCGAAATGCCTTCCAAACGATGACTGCAGGGACTCAGGGAACGAGGAAGAGAGGCGAGACCCACCTAACCTCCACCCCCTTAGTCTAATGGAGAATTGTTAGCCAGTTTGACACGTTTACTCGAGCAGCAAGTTGTGGCTGCTCGGAGGGTGAAATCAAAGGAAGTTAATTAGCGTTTCCATAATATGAGTCCGAAGGGGCTCTCAGGTACCACCATTCCGTTCGTGGCTGAGTACTGGATTGAGTCTTTGGAGATGGTTTTTCTATTTCAAGGAGTTGGGCAATGAGGAAAGGGTGTGAGGCACCAATTACTTGCTGAGGGGAGATTCCTGTGAGGACTGTAATTAGCCAAGATGATTAACAACCTGATCAGTCCAGAGTAGTGATAAACTAATCGAGGTTATTTCAGCTTAGAGAGTATCGACTAAGGTGGATCATCTCGGACACAAGCTGATCCTATGGTTCGTGCTAAGCTGATAGTGGAAGTTGCCTTGGATTTCAGTTTATACCAGCACGATTGCGATTTGTTTGAGTGGCCTGTGCTGATCATAGGAGTGCAAGATGATTTGTGGCTGCTGGGGAATTGTAGCAGTTCGGAGTGCATGGGTCTTATAGTATGAGAGGTTCAACTTAAAGCTTGTTGTATAGTTGTGAGCTGGGTCAGATCGGGTGCAAGCTGATAGGTGAGTCGTGTGCTGTATTTAGTCATGCTGGGCACGTGAGCAGAGCTGATACTGCTGTATCATGAACCAGTCAAGTGCAGCGCTCTGAGCTGATAGCGGATTAGGAAGTAAAGCTGGATACAGCTTTGGGATTTACGCAGCGTCGCAAGCTAAATTGACTCTTGAGAGCTGGGTTGACCACAGTGAGCTGGTATGAATACATTCCTTGAGACAGAGGTGCATGAGCTGATCTAAAAGCATCATGAAGTGGATGAGACAGAGAAAGATGAATAGAGAATCACAATCTGACCTGAGCGATGCGTACTGAGTTGAGTACTCTAAGCTGATCTGCGTAGGGCTAGCTGAGAGGAGAGTACGCGATCTGATCTTGATGGTATGCACTGGCCTGAGGGCTGTGAGCTGTTATGGATGAGTGCGACCTGAGCTGATCAGCGTATGCTGATTTGAGATTTTATAGCGCTTACTGTTCTGGAGATCGTAAGCTGAGCTGAATGCTCTATGCTGATATAAGATCGCGGGCTGTTCCTAGTTTAGGTTCTGTGATCTGAGAGTATCACGAGTTGTTTGGCTGTCGTAAGCTGGATAGAGCATCCTGAGCTGATTGAAAGGGTGCGATCTGACCTGAGTTTGCGCAAGCTGTTTGGTGGTACTGTACGTTATGACATGTGCTAGACTCGTGAGATCTGATCTGCTAGTGTGATCTATACTAATGTGCATGGCACAAGTTGTTTGTGCGGTCAGATTTGGGCGAAAGCTGATGAGTAAGGATAGTTCTGGTGTAAGCTGTTGGTAACCTTCGTATCGAGTTTGGCATGGATCAGATCAGGCACGAGCTGAACTGAGTAGAATGGTTCTGAGCTGAACTTATTCGTTGTTCTTGATCGAGTTTTCTGCGAGATTTTTTGGGACAACAGCATAGAGGCGAATAGCTCTGGGATTTTTCTTTATGAGCGTAAGCTGGATTCTGGATGCCCTGAGCTAAGGGATCAGATTACGGGGGTTATGCTGTGCTGGTTGGTGAAATCAGCTTGGACGTAAGCTGATGGTGATACACAGCTTAGGCGAGAATTGTTCATGGTTTCAGATCAGACGAGAGCTGATTGTGGTTTCAGCTTTGGACGAGAGCTGTTGGGGGTGGTCAGCTTTGGTGAGAGCTGATCGTTTCTCCTGTACTGGAGGGCGCACGATCTACTAGCACGAGAGCTGAGTGTGGTTCATAAACTGAATCGTACGTGAGAGCATAACAGCGTACGAAAGCTGAACATATGAGAGCTGAGTTGTTGGGAGCGAGAGCCGGTTTAAATGTGCATGCTGAGCTTCATTGACGGGGCTGAATACAATGTTGAGGTCAGAGCTGATCTGTTATCACTGTAGATTTGAGCTGAAGAGCTTTAGTATATATACTTTTTCATTGAACAACACTTAATCATTTTAGGCCACACTGTTAAGATGAAATTACAAGTTTTGGTGATAACACAAACAAGATAAAGAACTGAATATAAGACTATCAGATTTGGACTATAAGTAATCAGGTTAAGGACTTAATCGATTAGGCGTCTCTTTCAAATCAGATCAGAGAAATTCAGATCAGAGCGTATCAGATCAATTCAGAGGCTTATATAACAGATTAGATCAGAGCAACTCAGATCAGGACAGAATCTATTCAGTTCAGCTCAGAGGCTTCTTCAACATATCAGACAAGATCAGAGGCTTCTAAGGAACAGAACAGATCAGACAAAGATACAACTAAAGAGAGAAAAAGGAAAATTCGTAGAGGATAAAGATCTTGAAGCTTATATATACGAAACAACTTAGAGTTAATTTTAGCTCAGATCCGAAGAAGATTTCATCTTAGAAATAGATTTCAGATCACAGCTTCAGATCTTAACAGCTATTTGATCCAGAGGATTCAATGATCAAAATTAAAGCATATAACGCCTTTAAGACAAATTGGATTAAAGATATTCAAAATCAGAGCCATTTAGAGTATATCGTACAGAATTGGTACAGTCGATGTTTATCAATTATGGCTATAAGTCTACTAAGCTCTGAAAACAGCAAACAAACCACAACTCAACATTAATGGCGCAATTAATGCTCGGTACGATCAAGATATTCAAATAAGGTTTGTGTCTACTGGCTCATTTAATGACCTTTGAAGATGGATACCTTTATATAGCTGAAGTGGTTCAAGCAGAGGCTTCTTCTTCCGACTTCCGATTTCTAGAGATTCCCGACTTTGAAGCTCTCGATACTCGATTCAAGTCTCAATCTATTTTGATATCCCAGCTCTCAATCTCGAAGAACAGTCCTTGAAGCTTTTCAGTTCTTAATTAGAATTTCACCTTCGATATTTCCTTCTGGTTTACATTAGAAAACTAATCTTATTGTTTAACAAACCATAAGTTTTACAAACTCTGTTTTTTTTGTATTTGCTGAAATATTCAGATCATAGTCTATAAAGAACTTGCTACTTCAAGCAGTTATAAAATAATTTTGTTTGTAATTAGCAGAGGAGTATCCTTGTATTTGGTTCCTAGGAGTTCACTTTAAGCAAGGCTTAAGTGAGTGGGTGCTTGCAGACGCTGTAACCATGAAAGTCTTCTAGTGGAACCTTCCTGAAAAGGAAGAGGGGAGACGTAGGATTTTGAGATCAGAACTTCCAGAACAAACTCTTGACTCTCTCTGTTTAAATACTTGCATCGTTAATTTCTTATTGCTCACTAATGTTGACCAAGTGCAGGAACAGTTCGCAACCAGTGTTCCAGATGCAGGTGATGAATCGAAAAATACACAAGATGTTGCATGAGCCGATTATACAATCCATCAAGTGATATCCAGAACAGCTTCGGATACACAAGCTATCAACCGAAATCATCATTTGGTATCTGATTCAAATGCCGAACAACATTCACATCAATTGGAATCAGTACCATGTGATCAAGATGAAGACATACAGCCAGACATCCAAGATGAACAGGGAGCAAATCCAATCAGATCTGACCTTCGCTGGAATATAATCATCCACCTGAATAGGTCATAGGTAATGTAACTTCTCCTGTTCGCACACGAGGCCAGATTATGCATGAGTACTTCGATTCAACATTCAATTCTCATATAGAACCTAAGCTGATAGAAGAAGCCTTAGCAGACTCAAACTAGATAGATGCTATGCAAGATGAACTTAGCCAATTTAAGAGAAACAATGTATGGCAGTTAGTTCCTCGACCTACTAACCATTCAGTGATAGAAACTAAATGGGTCTTTAGGAACAAACTGAATGAGGATGGTACTATTATCAGAAACAAGGCTAGACTAGTAGCTCAGGGTTTTAGACAACTTGAAGGAATAGACTTTGATGGAACCTTCGCTCCTGTAGCCAGATTAGAGGCCATCCACATGTTTCTTGCATATGCTGCATTCAAAGACTTCAGAGTCTTTCATATGGATGTAAAGAGTGCCTTTCTAAATGGCATCTTGACTGAGGAAGTGTATGTTTCACAATCTCCTAGCTTCGTAAAACGTACATATCCATATCACGTTTATAAACTGGATAAGGCTCTATATGGGTTGAAACAAGCACCCAGAGCTTGGTATGAAACACTTTCAAAATTTCTTATTGATCATGATTTTATAATAGGCACAGTTGATAAGACCTTATTTAAATTTGTGAAAAATGTTCATGTTCTTTTGGTGCAAATATATGTTGATGATATTATTTTTGGGTCAACTAACCCCAAATTGTGCCAGAAGTTATCTAAGTTGATGCAGGAGAAATTCGAGATGAGCATGATGGGAGATCTGAAATACTTTCTAGGCTTACAAGTAAGACAGCATGAGAATGGGATATTCATAAATCAAGCTAAGTATACGAATGAGCTGCTCAAAAAGTTTGGAATGGAAAATAGTTCAGTAGCAGCTACCCCGATGAGTGTTTCAATCAAACTTGACAAAGATGAAGCTGGAACTGCAATTGAGGTATCTTTATATCGTGGTATTATTGGCTCACTTCTTTACTTGACTGCTAGCAGACCAGTCATCATGTTTGCTGTATGTATGTGTGCTAGATTTCAAGCTGAGCCTAAAATATCTCATTATATTGCAGTTAAGCGGATCTTAAAATATCTTAAAAGAACTTCAATGTGGGTCTTTGGTATCCCAAAGACTCCAGTCTTCAGCTAATTGGTTATAGTGATGCAGATTGCGCAAGTTGTAGAGTTGATAGGTGAAGCACAAGTGGTACTTGTAAATTTTTGGGAGATCGAATGATTTCCTGGTTTAGTAAGAAGCAGACATCGATTGCTACGTCCACAGCTAAAGCAGAGTATCTAGCAGCTGGAAGCTGCTGTGCTCAGATCTTATGGATTCAATATCATATTACGGCATTGATGCTCCTGAAGCTCCTATTTTCTGTGACAATACCAGTGCAATAGCCATTACTCAAAACCCTGTGCTGCATTCCAGAACAAATAACATAAATATAAGGAACCACTTCATAAGAGATCACGTGCTTAAGAAAGACGTCCGGCTGGAATATGTGTCAACAGATCAACAAGTTGCTGATATTTTCACAAAACCTCTACCAGATGCTAAGTTTTCGTATCTTCGAAATATCCTTGGTCTCTTAGAATTGCCCTAATCTATTTTTGTTCGATACATTGCAGGTTGTACAGCTTTAGTGAACTTCAGATTTGGGACCTCAGTTCAGGGGGAATGAAGGGGAACCTCAGTTTTGGTGAAATTCAACTTCTTTAGAACCTCAGTTTTAGGGGGAACAACACATGAGAGGTAATAAGTTCTGAGTCAGCTGAATACGTATGATCTGAATCTATTCATCTGACGTGTATCGGCTGGAATATGTGTCAACAGATCAACAAGTTGCTGATATTTTCACAAAACCTCTACCAGATGCTAAGTTTTCGTATCTTCGAAATATCCTTGGTCTCTTAGAATTGCCCTAATCTATTTTTGTTCGATACATTGCAGGTTGTACAGCTTTAGTGAACTTCAGATTTGGGACCTCAGTTCAGGGGGAATGAAGGGGAACCTCAGTTTTGGTGAAATTCAACTTCTTTAGAACCTCAGTTTTAGGGGGAACAACACATGAGAGGTAATAAGTTCTGAGTCAGCTGAATACGTATGATCTGAATCTATTCATCTGACGTGTATATACAACTGATACTTATATATGTGATCTGATCTGAAAGCACCGCAGCTGAAAAATTAAAAGATCAACGGTTGTGATTTATTTAAAATGGATCTTCACTTTCAATCTTAATCGTACAGGTTAAAATTCAAAAATCTTTTCAAATTCTGATCATGCCATCGTATGATTGACACGTGTGTTGTCATCATACGAAACATCACATCTACATTGTTTATCGAACCGTTTTTTGTTTTCCTTGTATACGTCTTTTTAACTCTTTCTAACATTTACCTTGCAAAATACTCTCGTGCTTTCAGTGTTCTTTCTTTGCAGATTATCTCGTTCCTCGACGTATTATTTTCCTTCGATATATTACCTGAAATGGCGCTTTCACTCATCCAGAATGCCCTGCAAATCAACTTTGACTCGGTTTTGAGTCTATCTAATGAAGGTATGGTCTCAATGTTCAAAGCCATTGAGTCATCGGGACTCCGTGGTTTTTTGGGAAGTTCAACGGCTGTCTATGAAAAAGATTTGGTGACCTTCTTTGAAAATGCCACTGTGAGAGGGAATACAGTGGTAAGCTCAGTTAAGGGGGTGACAATGAACATCTCGAAAGAACAGTTTGCTGGAATTTTTGACCTACCAACGGAAGGGAAGATGTCAGTGAATGATTTGCCTACCAAGCTGATCAATGAAGTAAGGAGAGCTTTCTCTGAGAGTGGAGAACTGATCAAACATTCTTGTGAAAAGAAGGAGACGAAGGTAGAGTTTAGACTGTTGAACGATATACTGGCTAAGGCTATTACAGCCAAGGCTGGTTCGTTCGATGCAGTAACCTAGGATAGGTTTCTGTTTATGACGGCCATCCACTGCGGAATAAAGATCAACTAAACCAGATTCCTATTTGATATTCTGAATGAAATGATGACTCCCTCCTCGAAGCAAGCCCGAGGGTTTGTAGTTCAACTCAGTCTTCTACTAGAGGAGTCCCAGGTCTGAATTTAAGAGAATCGAAGGCTTTCCCAACTATGAAGATTCTTAAAGTTAAGCCTGTCGACACATACATCGCAAAGAACAAATCTATGCAGGCAGCATCTGAAGTGGTTAAGCATAAGTCAGTGGTGGAGAAGGGTGTTACGGCTTCAGCAAAGTGGAGATCAGCTCCCGCTGCTAAACCGATTGCCAAGAAGAAGAGAACCACTATTGGGAGAGCTGCTCCAACAGTGGAGGATATTTCTATAGTACCAGTGGTACAAGAGGCTGTGCCAATTTCTGTGGTATCAGCTGGAGCCCCACAGTTCAAATAAGCAAAGCTCCCAAACAAAAATTGATTTTGCAGGAGGATACAGAAGAGGAGGATACTGACTCTGAGGACACGGTATCCTTGAGCAAGGTACTAAAGACTACTGAGACATCATTGTCTGATGAAGAGTCAATGACTGTTGATGATATTTTGAAGCATATTCCTGGAGATATGCTCCCTCCATCTATCTCGGCTGAGGAGCCTACATGAATTTTGTTCAGCCATGGAGTATAATTCGGGGAAGTGGATTGGTACAAGGCCACCCTTCCAAAGATTGACTATGCTTCCAAGGGGAAGGCGCCCATTGTGGAGGAAATAAAGGGGAATCCGTCCAAGGAGATATTTGTTTTAATTTCTGCAGACATGGATTTTCTTGTACAACTTATAGATGAAGTTATAGAAGAGATAGCTACATTCTTTAATTCTTTCAGCATTCGTATCTTATCAGCAATGAATTCCATTTCAAATGTAGCAGCAAAAGAAGAGCAGATGCTGAAATGGGCAGAGACTGATTCTTTACAGACAGTAGTACAGAGGAGAATGTATATTACAGCCAAATATAGAGAGATGTTGCTTCAAAATATTTTGGAGGCCAGGCACCGAAATTTTGTATCAGGCACGCACACTTCAGAAATTGATCTTCAAGTTATAGATTTGCTGTCTGAATCTCACCGCATTGCACTGATAAATTTTCTGGAGCAACTGAAGCCACACAAACTGAAGTGGACACGACCGTCGAGCTCAATTTTGTTTGGAGGAGCTGATGTACAAATCAGAGGAATTCATTCACAGTTTTATCCGAGCATTTCGTCAAATAGCTGGGTAAGGTCTCTAATCTCTATTGATGGTTCTTGGACAGTTGTAAAGGGTGCAGATCCTAAGCCTACGAGGTTAGCTTTGCAAAAAATTCCAATACAGAAGAAGCAGCTACCGTAGAGGCTGTTCGTGGATGCTCTTGCCTCTATCTATGTTTTCATTATTCCAGTCCAAGACACCAGTTCTCATAAACCTTATTCCGGAATTTTTCAGAGGAACTGGGCGGCAGTTTGTACATACGTTATTCAGTTTTCTATTTTCGGCCATCTACAACCAGTGGGCTCAACGGTCAATAAGTGTACAGATATAGTTGCCATAAATACAGTTTTGAGTACAGAAATAGTTCCTACAGATGTTTCTGATGCAGTTGAACACGGTCATAGTGCAGAACGTTTTGTTTATTTTTTTGAACAACTAAGCTCAGGCAGTTCAACTTCTTCCAGTTCAACTTCTTCCAGTGATTCCTATATTCACTTTTCAGATGATCTTCCTCAGTTTGACATGCCAACTTGTTGTTTTTCCTCCTACCAACTTTACAGAATCCACTGCACAACTGCGTGCATCTATTGATCATATTCAATTTGAGAAGGTGCAGACTCGGGAAAGTGTAGACAATCTCAAAGCTGAACTTACAAAGAAGATTATAGGACTTGAGATCGCTCTTGAACAATCTTCCTCATGAAAGGAAATGGTCTTTAGGGCTTTAATAAATGACGTCCGACGAGAGGTACAAATTCAAAATTATGTTTTGACTCAAGAAATGACCGCATTCCGTTTGGAACCCAGGAGGGTCTTACTACTCTTAGTGCCCAACTTTCAGAAATCATTGCCTATATCAATCGAGGGCGTGATGACAAAAAGGGGGAAGATAGTAGTAGTGGTCCGCAGCCTGAAGATAGAAGCAGACCTGGAGGTAGTGGAAGCAACAGTGAACCATCTAAGAGAGGAGGTGGATCATACAGAGGAATAGGAAGCAGAAGTTCTGGATTTAGTCGTTGGTTTTATTGAGTAGTTTTTCCTAATTCAGTTCTTGTACAAAGCTCTTGTACTAGCTGTTCTGATTGAAAATATAGCAAAGACTTGGAGCAATTTATTTTGTCTCTTTTTAAGTCGTAAACTGCTAAGTTTTGTAATCACCAAAAATGGGGAAATTGTTAAGATGAAATTATAAGTTTTGGTGATAACAAAAACAAGATAAAGAACTGAATATAAGACTATCAGATTTGGACTATAAGTAATCGGGTTAAGGACTTAACCGATTGGGCATCTCTTTCAGATCAGATCAGAGCAATTCAGATCAGAGCGTTTCAGATCAGTTCAGAGGCTTATCTAACAGATTAGATTAGAGCAACTCAGATCAGGACAAAATCTATTCAGTTTATCTTAGAGGCTTCTTCTACAGATCAGACCAGATCAGAGGCTTCTAAGGAATATAACAGATCAGACAAAGATACGGCTAAAGAGAGAAAAAGGGAAAAATTCGTAAAGGAGAAAGATCTTGAAGCTTATATATATGAAACAACTTAGAGCTAATTTCAGCTCAGATCCGAAGAAGATTTCAGCTCAGAAACAGATTTTAGATCACAGCTTCAGATCTTAACAGCTATTTGATCAAGAGGATTCAACGATCAAGATTAAGCATATAAATCCTTTAAGACAAATTGGATTAAATATATTCAAGATTAGAGCCATTTAGAATATATCGTACAGAACGCAGAGTTGTTACAGTCAATGTTTACCAATTCTGGCTACAAAGTCTACTAAGCTCTGACAACAGCAGACAAACGTCAACTCAGCATTAATGGTGCAATTAATGCTCGGTAAGATCAAGATATTCAAATAAGGTTTGTGTCTACTGGCTCATATAATGACCGTTGAAGATGGATATCTTTATATAGCTGAAGTGGTTCAAGCAGAGGCTTCTTCTTCCGACCTCCAATTTCTAGAGATTCCCGACTTTGAAGCTCTCGATACTCGATTCTCATCCCTCAACTCTCGGGATAAAATCTTTCAAATCTCAATCTATTTTGGTATCCTAGCTCTAAATATCGAAGAACAGTCCTTGAAGCTTTTCAGTTCTTAATTAGAAATTAACCTTCGAGATTTCCTTCTGGTTTACATTAGAAAACTAATCTTATTGTTTAACAAACCAGAAGTTTTACAAACTCTGTTTGTTTTGTATTTGTTGAAATATTCAGATCAGAGTCTGTAAAGAACTTGCTACTTCAAGCATTTCTAAAATAATTTTGTTTGTAATCAGCAGAGGAATCTGCCTTGTATTTGGTTTCTAGGAGTTCACTTTAAGAGAGGCTTAAGTGAGTGGGTGCTTGCAGACATTGTAACCATCAAAGTCATCTAGTGGAACCTTCCTGAAAAGGAAGAAGGGGAGACGTAGGATTTTGAGATCCGAACATCCAGAAACAAACTCTTGACTCTCTCTATTTAATTACTTGCATCGTTATTTTCTTACTGCTCATTGTTTAATCGGTTTATTTCTGCACTATATTGTTAATCGAGAGAACAGATTAAACTGAGAACCTCTAAGCTGGTAATTCAGTTTTGAGTTGAGGTGAGTGGGTGCTTGCAGACATTGTAACCATCAAAGTCATCTAGTGGAACCTTCCTGAAAAGGAAGAAGGGGAGACGTAGGATTTTGAGATCCGAACATCCAGAAACAAACTCTTGACTCTCTCTATTTAATTACTTGCATCGTTATTTTCTTACTGCTCATTGTTTAATCGGTTTATTTCTGCACTATATTGTTAATCGAGAGAACAGATTAAACTGAGAACCTCTAAGCTGGTAATTCAGTTTTGAGTTGAGCACAGGCTTGTAAAATCGTTTTTAAAATGATGTGAAATAGAAAAATCAAAGGAGTTCATTCACCCCCCCTCCCTTCTGAACTCCTGGGCTTATTTTGTTTCTACTTTTGATCCTATTTGTCAGGCCCGGTGCATAAAACAAAGATTAAGCACGCAACTCAATTGCGGAAGCATTTTAAAAGTGGCTAAACTTTTTTTTTTGGCCTGACTTAGAAAACATAATTTTAAAATACCCTTATACTCAAAATATTGGTTTTACAACAACCAAAAGTTGTACACAAAAGCAACGAAATACAGCAGGTACTAGCATACAAAGCCAACAGAAAACCAAATCTAGTTACAACAGTAGCACAGGGCATTCCCAGGATATGGGACCTCTATTCAACCTCTGGGGGCATCACCAGCTGACTCACCTCCTCGGCCAGCTGAATAACCTGAAAAACCTGAATGACACATAACAAACCAGCTGACTCACCTCCTCGGCCAGCTGAATAACCTGGAAAACCTGAATGACACATAACAAACCAGACAGCCCCAAAGGGACGGGATCAAACCCCAGTATGGAGAGCAACATAAAACAGCAGGTAGATAGAACGAGTTATAAATGTTATGCGATGCATGAGAACAGGAGGGTTAAGGAATTCCAAAGGAACTATACACAGCTGGACATCAGAAGTAGGATTGGTCACCGGACGTGTGAGAGAATGAGAATTACTTGGCTGCTCGATTGTTGGGGAACCGTGGCGGATCCGGATCCCGTATCCCGGCGAGGCAGCGGAAGAATAAAATTAGGACGGGAAACGTTCAATACAATTAAAATTCTACTGCATGCTCTGAACCATTCATAGGGCGTTTAGGCAGTTACCTTGTTGGCGACTTGCGCCTGGCTCCAACCGAAATTACAAGAAGACCGGCTCTTTACGGTAGGCGACGGTAGATTCGTCAATCAGGTCCACGACCGGAAGGGAGACTCCTTCGTCAGCCTGCACTAGAAGGCCTGACGAGATCAGCGCGGACGGATTCACCTCTAAAAACTGATCGGAGCAAGTCTGATCAATTAGCGGCGGCGGTGGAGGCCGGCGGCGGCGGCTTTTGGGAGAGGAAGGGGGCGGCGCACTTAGGAGCTCTAGGGTTAGGGTTGTAGTTACAATGTAATGAATTACACAAGCCCTAATCACATTAGTGTATATTAAATATACTTGGGCTTGAACCGGCCCATTGGACATGCGTCAAGCCCAAGTCCAAATGTGAACATTCGGTTCGTTTAATTCATTGCGGTTTCGTTATAACTCCGATCGATGATAAGATCAGACAGATCGGCTCAGTTTCCAAAACTGAATGTTATGATCTGAAAAACCATTTTTCAGAACCCCAGTGCAAAATGACCGTTTTGCCCCTCAACAGCGGAAATCACGATTTGACCCCTGTTGACTTTTAGGAAGTCGCACTCCCTAGAATCCTCCTCCTATGCTCAACGCATTGAGCTCAGTATCCGTGCGGGAATCTCGAATCCAGTACTTGTGTGACCCTCAATGGTTCAGGGATACAGCTAGCCGTGGGCCCACAACCATTGTGGCTCGATCACCAGGTCACTATCTATCTGCATGCTCAGAACATCACAATGTTCCCTACCAATGAAACATGGTACTTCGCATCGCAGATACTAGTCTCAAGCTCGGGCGGACTTATCCTCATTTTGACGGCCCAATCGACTAGGAACTAATTCAGAATACACAGTGACTATTAGATGTGTTTCATGATAGCCGTCATACCCACTATCACATCTAACATACACTATAGCGCATTATAGGTCTTTACTCAATGCAATTGTTAATCATCATACAACACAATGAAAGTAAAGAATGCCATAAACAAATGCGAATATCATATATAAAGATTGTCATATACAAGAGTCTATAAACCCATACGCCACAAGTTGGCTAGTTGGGCATCTACTCTAACAATCTCCCACTTGCCATAAAGCCAACTACTCATCAGACGCAGTCCCATTGTTTCGCGATGTTTCTCAAACAACGGTCCTGGCAAGGGCTTCGTAAGTGGATCAACAACGTTGTCCGCAGAGGCGACTCTCTCAACTGCTATGTCACCACTAGCCACAATATCCCGGATTATGTGGTATTTTCTCAGTATATGTTTGGATCTTTGGTGAGACCTAGGCTCCTTTGCTTGCGCAACGTCACCCGTGTTGTCGCAGTACACCGGGAATGGACAAAATCCATCAGGAATGACGCCCAACTCTTGGACGAAATTCCTTATCCAAACCGCCTCCTTAGCAACAGCTGATGCTGCGATGTACTAAGCCTCAGTGGTTGAATCTGCGACGGTGTCTTTCTTGGAACTCTTCCAAGAGACAGCACCACCATTGAGCATGAATACAAATCCAGAGGTTGACTTCGAATCATCCACGTCACACTGGAAGCTAGAATCAGTGTAGCCTTCCAGTTTCAGTTCACCACCCCCATAGACCATGAACATATTCTTAGTCCTTCGCAAGTACTTAAGAATATCCTTCACAGCCTTCCAATGCAATTGGCCGGGGTTGGCCTGGTAGCGGCTCGTGACACTCAGAGCATATGCGACATCCGGTCTAGTCGAGAAAATGCCATACATAATACTACCTATTGCCGAGGCATATGGCACACGTGTCATACTCTCTATCTCCTCATCAGTCTTCGGACACATAGACTTAGATAGAGTGACCCCGTGGCACATAGGTAGGTGTCCTCTCTTGCACTCTTCCATAGAGAACCTCTTAAATATGGTATCGATGTAGGTGGCTTGGGTGAGTCCGAGCATCCGTTTCGATCTATCCTGACAGATCTGTATTCCAAGAATATAGGATACTTCACCCAAGTCCTTCATCAAAAATCTACTAGACAACCAGACTTTAGTCGACTGCAGCATTCCTACATCATTCCCAATGAGTAGAATGTCATCAACATAAAGTACGAGAAATGTCACAGCGCTTTTAACTACCTTCTTGTATACACATGGCTCCTCGGGATTCTTGATGAAACCAAATTCCTTAATTGTTTCATCGAATCTCAGGTTCCAACTCCTCGATGCTTGTTTGAGACCGTAGATCGATCTCTGAAGCTTGCATACCTTATGCTCGCTTCCAACAGATGTGAAACCCTCAGGCTGCGTCATATAGATCTCTTCCTTAATGTTTCCATTAAGGAACACAGTTTTCACATCCATTTGCCATATCTCATAGTCGTACCATGCGGCTATGGCTAATAAGATTCTAATTGACTTGAACATCGCGACTGGTGAGAAGGTTTCATCATAGTCAACACCTTGCCTTTGAGTGTAACCTTTTGCGACCAGTCGTGCCTTGTAGGTCATTACCTTACCATCAGGCCCAGGTTTCCTCTTGTATACCCATTTGCACCCAATAGGAACAATTCCTTCGGGAGGATTAACAAGAGTCCAAACTTGGTTAGCATGCATCGAGTCTAACTCAGATTGCACTGCTTCAAGCCACAAATTAGAATCTGCATCGGAAATTTCCTCCTTGAAAGTTCTTGGATCAGATCCAACAACTTGATCACCTTGATTATCTTCAAGGAGAAAACCATATCTCTGAGGAGCCCTAGGAACCCTTTCGGATCTACTAGGTGCGACCATTTATGGTACCGGCTCTGGAGGTGCGGGAGACTCACCTGGTACTTCGATTGGATCTCGAACCTCTTCGAGATATACTATTTTGCCCTTTCTATCAAGTAGAAATTCCCTTTCCATAAAGGTGTCATTCCTAGAAACAAACACTTTTGTTTCACTTGGATAGTAGAAGTAGTATCCAATGGAATTCTTTGGATACCCAGTGAAGTAGCATAAGATGGATCTCGTATCCAGCTTATCTCCCACTGTCTGCTTCACGTAAGCAGGACATCCCCAAATCCTATGTATGAGTACTTGGGTTGTTTGCCCATCCATATCTCATATGGAGTCTTATCCACTGCCTTGGTGTGGACATTGTTCAACAACATGATCGCCGTTTCGAGCGCATAGCCCCAAAACGAGGTAGGAAGTTCAGTGAAGCTCATCATAGATCGAACCATGTCTAACAGGGTTCGATTACGACGCTCCGCTACACCATTGAGCTGTGGTGTGGCCGAAGGGGTCCACTGTGCGAGAATCCCATTCTCTTTCAGATAGTCTTGAAATTCAGCACTTAAGTATTCACCATCTCGATCAGATCGAAGTGTTTTAATACTTTTGCCTAGTTGATTTTCTACTTCAGCCTTGAATTCTTTGAACCTTTCAAAGGATTCAGACTTGTGCTTCATCAAGTACAAGTACCCATACCTAGAGTAATCGTCGGTAAAGGTGATGAAATATGTGTGACCGTACTTAGTACCAATACTAAAGGGCCACACACATCAGTATGGATCAAATCCAATAGGCCTTGAGCACGCTCACCCTTGCCCTTGAAGGGTTGCTTAGTCATCTTTCCCTTGAGACAAGACTCACAAGTCGGTAGGGAGTTAATGTCTGACAGATCAAACATGTCACTCCTAACTAACTTGTTCATCCTACTTAGAGAAACATGACCTAGGCTAGCGTGCCAGAGTTGTGCTGGGTTCAAGTTATCGTGTTTCCTTTTAATCGTTGTTGTATGTGCTTCGACATCGCGAGTTGGAACTTCTTTTAATTTTAAGGTGTATAAATCGTTTTCGCGTTCCCCAATTCCAATTAAATATTCATTCTTGTAAATATTGCAAATCGAATTAGCAAACACACAAGAATATCCATCACTATCAAGCATAGAAACAGAAATAATGCTCTTTATTAATTCGGGAACAAACAAAACGTTTCTCAATAACAACTTAAAATCAGAAGACAGAAATAAATAAACATCTTCTATAGCTACTGCAGCAACTCTTGCTCCATTGCCAAGCCTCAAGTGGGTCTCACCCTCTCTAAGACGTCGGCTTCTTGTCATCACCTGCAAATCATTGCAGATATGAGATCCACATCCGTTATCAAGTACCCAAGAAGTCGAACTTAGAGACATATTTATTTCGATATAGAACATACCTTTCGCAGTTCGCAACTGCTCGAGGTACTCCTTGCAGTTCCTCCTCCAATGCCCAGGCTTGTGGCAGTGGTGGCAAACATCCTCGCTCTTGTTTGGCTTGGAAGCCTTTGCCTTTGGCTTCTATGCAGCAGGCAGTGAGAGGAGAAGCACATCCACAGACAGCTCGTGTGGAAGTGTGATATCAAGGCCCGACAGCTTTTCAACGAGCCCAATCATACGAACCCCATGCTCGCGGACCGAAGTCCCATCGTGCATGCAGCTCGTCATAAGCTCCTTGACAGCCGTGAACCTCTCATGTCGAGAGTTCTCCCCGTACAGTTCTTTGAGATGAAAAAGTATGTCAGCAGCATACTTTGTCTTCTCAAAGCGCCGTTGCATTTCATTGGACATCGACGTCATCACATAGCATCGAGCTTTAACCTCGTCGTCCCACCATTGTTTAAGCGTAACCAGCTCCTCAGGGCTGATATCGGCAGGGGCTTCCTTCGGAAGGCACTTCTCTATCGTATAAAGAATTTTCTCCGAAGCCAACACAAGGTTGAGGTTGCGGAGCCAGTGTAGTTCAGACCGGTGAACTTGTTGCTATCCAGAATAGCAGCGAGTGAGTTTTTGAACGAAGACATTATATAAGCAGTTATACTGAAAAGAAAACAGACAATCATCACTAACTATATATAAAATAATCGCTAAGACATAAAACAAGGTCGTTAAGTTTTATGAATTATCCTCCCACTATTTTAACGATTTCACCATCCTCTAATGAAATCGAGAAAGCAAGTTTCTTTAGTGGGTACACGGAGCCCAATCAAGCGACCATGGACCCGAATAATATCAGCCATCCATGACCCCCAAAAGGTAGTTTCCGATTGCAACCGGTGCAACCTCCATGTATTCACCTCACGTCCAGTAAGGGCCCAATAATATGACGTCGTTTACTATCACGTGTCAAGATGACCCATCAATGTTGAGTTGTGAAGGACGGTCCCCTTAACGTCCCCAATAATATGAGCCAACGTTAAAGGGAGTTCCAACCGACTTACAACAATTGTCAATGGCGTGGACAACTTTCCGGCATACATGACCCCCTCAATAATATGAGCCGGGCCATGTATACGGGTAGCATCGACGTACACCCATTGTTTATGGAAGGTAGGGAAATTTAAACAAATTTAAATTCCCTTTAGTTTATCGAATAAACATTTATCTTGATATTAGTTTTAAATCGTATTTAAAACGAGGGATTTTATTTTTGAAAATTTGGTCTCATGCAAATATTTTAAATCAAATTTTAAACATACGGATTCAACTAACTATATATCACATATATAAATATTGGGATGATCGATCGCGAGAGCTATGCGGTACGTGGTTGCCAGCCACGGACCTGGGTCCAATCCTAGGGGTAATGCAATATGCAATGCAATCCTATTACAATGCTTCCGGTTTTACAGATCTTCGGTCTTCAATATATTTGATCGTCATTGTCCACCGTCTTCGGATGTCCTCCCACTAAATCTAGTAATTTACATTTAAATATACCATGACATATAAGGGATACATTTTTCAAGGAGTGGGAACGAGCCACAAACAGGCCCACTTAAAATGATAATCAATAATATTTACAAACCGAAATCATAAAAACCTATCGCATACACCTAACACATTGGGCACGACTCTCGATCATCCCAATCATGCAATCAATCTATTTAATTTGCATAAATATAAATAATCAAATTATTTATCGCAAAATCATATTTTAATCATAAAATCGCATTTTATAATAAAATCGTATTTTGTCGATAAAATCAAATTTTAATCAACAAAATCATATTTCATTATAAAATCATATTTTACAATTAAAATCGTATTTTACTATTTTAATAGCATCGTATTGGGCCAAAAACAATTTTGGGCCCAAAAATCTCAAAATTTCAAAATCGACCAAAATGGGCCCGATATCGAATATCGGCCCGAAAACTTCACGGGCTGCCCGAGACAGGCTCGAACAAAACCTAGAAGAAAATTAGCCGTTGCATCACAGCCGAGGACTCGCCGGACGGCGGCCGCCGCCAACAAATCGCGTGCGGCAGCAGCCGCACGCACGCCGCATCGAGTGCGGAATCGCCGCGCCAAGCGCGACGCACGGACGCGCGCCAACCACGGCGCACACCCATCGGGTGTTGCGCACCATCGTGCAACGCTTGCGCAAGGCTGGCCGCCTCTGGTCGGCCGCATGATGCACGGCCTGGCCGGGCCAACAGAGGCGCCTCCCGCCGCGAGCGTGCGCCCATCAGGGCGCACTGGTTGCACACCACCGCGCAACGATTGCGCGTGGCCGTTGGCCATGGCCAGCCACCATGCGCGGCCAGCGCGCATGGCGTCGCGCGCGCTGTTGCGCGCGAGGCGGGGGCCTGCCGAAAAAAAATTTTTGTTGTTTCTTCGATTCAAATTCGAGATTCAGATGCAATATGGCAACAATTGTATTGCAGGATCCGAGCCCTGGCTCTGATACCACTGTTGGGGAACCGTGACGGATCCAGATCCCGTCTCCCAGCGAGGCAGCGGAATAATAAAATTAGGCCGGGAAACGTTCAATACAATTAAAATTCTACTGCATGCTATGAACCATTCATAGGGCGTTTAGGCAGTTACCTTACTGGCGACTTGCGCCTGGCTCCAACCGTAATTACAAGAAGACCGGCTCTTCACGGTAGGCGGCGATAGATTCGTCAATCAGGTCCACGACCGGAAGGGAGACTACTTCGTCATCCTGCACTAGAAGGCCTGACGAGATCAGCGCGGACGGATTCACCTCGAAAAACTGATCAGAGCAAGTCCGATCAATTAGCGGCGGCGGCGGCTTTTGGGAGAGGAAGGGGGTGGCGCACTTAGGAGCTCTAGGGTTAGGGTTGTAGTTACAATTTAATGAATTACACAAGCCCTAATCACATTAGTGTATATTAAATATACTTGGGCTTGAACCGGCCCATTGGACTTGGGTCAGGCCCATGTCCATATGTGAACATTCGGTTCGTTTAATTCATTGCGGTTTCATTATAACTCCGATCGACGATCAGATCGGTCTGATCGGCTCAATTTCCAAAACTTAATGTTATGATCTGAAAAACCATTTTTCAGAACCTCAGTGCAAAATGACCGTTTTGCCCTCAACAGCGGAAATCACGATTTGACCCCTGTTGACTTTTAGAAAGTCGCACTTCCAAAATCATCCTCCTATGCTCAACACATTGAGCTCAGTATCCGTGCGGGAATCTCGAATCCAGTACTTGTGTGACCCTTAATGGTTTAGGGATACAGCTAGCCGTGGGCCAACAACCATTGTGGCTCCGGAATCACAATTCCGGACTTGCCCATCGGATCATGGTAAGAGCGTCTAGCAACATCGCCCCATGATCCCCTAGGTATCACTGATAGTGCCTGCAAGAACCAGTTGGTCGTGGTTAGCGTACAGTACGGTCCTTTCAATCCATATATCCCGATTAGATCAACGACCATTGGTAAATCGAGAGTCGCTAAAGATCCGATAGCTATGCATACATCTTGGAGATCGAATAGTGACATCGCGAGTGTAACTAGGTAAACCCATTTACCTAAAACACTTCTAGTACTCTGGCCAGATATTTATACACTATTATCCCCTAAGATAGCATAGGATATCCACGCTGCGAGCGGTGAATCCTCGACAACGATGCATCGACTCCTACATGCATCGGGATCTCACCCAATCCCGCCGCCTAATGACCCCATGTGAGTCGGCAAACGGGTCAAAGTGAGACGCCTCTCATGTAGAGCCTCAATGACGTTTCGAGTCGTGAGGACTAATCAGTACAACCAAGACCTAGGACTTATCCCCTCGACAAATGGTAACCACTTGGAAAGTCCGAACGAGGGTAGTTCGATAGATCACCAGGTCACTATCTATCTGCATGCTCAGAACATCACAATGTTCCCTACCAATGAAACATGGTACTTCGCATCGCAGATACTAGTCTCAAGCTCGGGCGGCCTTATCCTCATTTTGACGGCCCAATCGACTAGGAACTAATTCAGAATACACAGTGACTATTAGATGTGTTTCATGATAGCCGTCATACCCACTATCACATCTAACATACACTATAGCGCATTCTAGGTCTTTACTCAACGCAATTGTTAATCATCATACAACACAATGAAAGTAAATAATGCCATAAACAAATGCAAATATCATATATAAAGATTGTCATATACCAGAGTCTATAAACCCACACGCCACAAGTTGGCTAGTTGGGCATCTACTCTAACATCGATCACATAAAGTACCAGATAAGATAAAGAACAGGGATGGTCACAACTCATGTGAGAGAATGGGAGCTACCCAACCGCTCAATCTCACGCAGTACCAGCAACAGCTAGAACAGAAAAGGCCATAGTACATGTGAGAGAATGGATGCTACCTAGTCGCTCAATCACACGCATCCTGTCAACACGGGTTAGCTCAACAGCGAAAGACAACAAATCATAGGTTCTCACAGCAGGGTGCTAGCACAGGATCGCAAAGAACAGAGCGTAACAACATGTCATACGTGTATGAATAAGAACAGCTTGCAAGATATCACACTACAGAACAGATGCAAGCAATAGCATAGAACCAACAGCATACACAATGCTCAACATAACAGCACATACTCATTAATACACAAGCCTATCGGAAAGCTGCAAATATAAGCTCACATCCGTACCTTAGTTCTGTTCTATAATTACCACAACACTAGACTCGAAGAACTCAGGTCTGAAACCTTATTAGCCAAACACAACGACCAGTTTAGGGACAGTAAGCACAGAAACCCAAACTGGGAGCCACATGCTCAACCCAGCTGACTGTCCTATGCTTCGAGCACAACAAATAGATCTAAACGAAGCGTAAGGGAGGATATAACACTTACTCGAAAGCACTACCTGAACAGAAGACCCAATCGGCCGCAATACGAACCGATAACACACTGTAGCTCCTTCTCGTTCACTCTTCTAGCCCACCAAAGCCTTCGAAAGATTTTAGGAAGAAGCGTCTTTGAAATGGGAATTCAACGCTACCAACCTTGCTCAAATCTACGACGTCTACCATCGGGATCGGAGGAGATAAGGTTCGGTGAACATTAAGGGTTTCGCTACAGTAGAGAGTAAGTTTACGAGAGAGAAATATTATAATTGTTGGAGTGTATAAAGTAAAATTCCTCTATGTAGGCTTAAGTCTCCCATGATCTGGTGAACAGTAGCCACTATCAGCTCGGGCCCAAACCGATAACAGCTCAGACATAAACCAGTACACCGTGTTCTCTCCCAGCTTGTATACGTCATCCAGTTTGGGCCACCAGAATAGTTCATACACCTGGTCTGCTATCTCCAAACAGATCACAACGTACTCGGTAGCAACAGATCACAGCTAGGGAACAGATTACGCCTTGGCCAACTCATGTGTACCATCCGGCTAGCATCTAAGCTAATATCGTTAAACAACATCGCACCGCTCTCCAGCTCGGAGCAACCAGAGCACGCGCAAGAAGACCAGCTCGCACACTTTCAGCTCTTGCCTAAGCTGCTACCCATGAACCATGCCGGTTTATACTAAACTCTCGAACCAGGCGGGTCTGCACAGTACTACCAGATCGCGCCCCTCTAAGCTGGTTTCTCCAAATCGACGTCACTTCGCTACCAGCTCAAGATATCCAGCTTATAGTACCCAAAATATCTTGCGAAAACAATTTATAAGCATCCAACCATCCAGCTCGAACCGTTCTATGAAAACTAACCCAGGGTTGATCCATGCACAGACCAGCTCACGCCCGATCAATTACCCAAATTAATTATATTAAGTACTCCACTAATCTTTCCAGTCTCACACTATTGATCTTATCATACACATCTCCTTGTCTTCTTCAGGAAGCTTCCGACAGATATTTTCCAAACCCTCGTGCTTACTGTTCACCCGAACTAGTATGTTCCAGATCGTCGGATATTGGTCGGTCAGTTTTGAGTGAGGGTACCTCGGTTGGAAACCTCTCTTCAAGCTTGACATTTCCGTACCAGTTTGGAGTCAAGAGGAGGTCGGACTGAGGAAATCGTGGAGAAGCGTCGTGAGCTATAGGTAGCGATTTTCCAGCCATGTGAGCTTCGTTTCAGGTAACCGAGGCTGTTAGTGTTGTTTTCGAACCTTAGTTGTTCTTACCTTGAGCTAGGCTGAACTGTGAGGTCATGTAGAAGCTGTCCGTGTTTTGAAAATTCAGTCGTGAGCTTTTTGAGCTTGACCGGAGCTGATTTCTTGGATATCTTGACAAATTGTACCTCTCTTGTGATTTGTCGTGAGACGCTGGCCCTGAACTGTTGGCCGAGTGGGGCAGTGAGTGCGTTCTTCTTTTAGCTGTATGATGTGCTCAGATGTTGGGTACGATCTGCACGAGGTACGAATCTGAGCTTGTATTTACAACTTGAGATATGCACGTGAACGTATTGTGGCTATGTGCTGAGCCTTGAGCTGTTGCAGCTTACGCCAACCTTGTCCTACGAGAAGAAACCCGACTGCATTCTAGTTAGACGTAAAAGGAAACTGTGGAATAAGGTGATTAAGATGATCAAGGTCAAATTGCTGAATCACTCGGAAGATTAAGATACTTTGGAGATTGAGTTAGACATGAGGAGTCGCTATCTGAAGATGTTCAGTGTGTTTTAATTTCGAGGACGAAATTCATTTAAGGGGGGGGGGGAGGAATTGTAGCGTTCGAGAATAGCTCACGTAAACTACATGCATAAGATAAAAGTTTTAAATAAAATTATAATTGAGGTTTTAACATATTAATGGTGATTTATTCTGAAATTTAAATATGTTTTTCGAGTTTTGATAATTTCATGTGAATATCCGGTGCTGGGCTACGTAAGGATGATCAGGGACGATGGAGGTGACTTTAAATTGTTCCAACATTTATTTTAAAAATTTTAGCAAACCAAAATATTTCTCTATTGAAAAAATTTAAAGTTTTGGATAATTGATAGGCAAAAATCCAATTTTCTGAGCCCTATGTCTGTTTAGCCGAATATCCTTGCAATTGAGTGTGTAAACTTTTTATAAAAAAAATTTCAATTCTTAGGCCACAAAATGATTTTATTTAGTGAGTATGATATATTTAAGTTGGGATTGTAATTGGGCAATTAAACTATTAATTAATGGGCTTAATTAGAACCTAAAAGCCTATTTAGCTACCCTAACCCTTGCAAGACACTTCATGCACTCCTCCATCAAATTATTTACCTCATAGTGGCCGATCTTTCTCCCCTAAAAAGACCTAGGTGTGGCCGTGAGACTCCAAGGAGCAATATTGTAGGAAATTCGTCTCCCGATTCATTCCGACGCATCCGGTAACGTATTTGCATTCTTTACATCAAGTTGTAAATATTCCTTCCACTTTTAGATTATATTATGTGTGTTCTGAGTCATTTGATGCATGGAAACCATATCTTAATGGCTGGACGTTTACATTAAGTGTTGGATTATTTTTTTTATGTTCTTTACTTATCGCCTTCGTGTTTTCATGGTCCGTCGGGGCTGTTGTCCGACCCTAGCTCGACCAGGGACCTTGTTTGGGTTATAATTCACGTCTAGAGGGTCACATGGGCCTGGTATGAGGTTGGTTTGAGGTGGGATTAATTCTGGACTAAAGGGGGTAGCCGATGGGTACAACATGGCCGAGGGTGAAGGGGTCGGCTCGGGTTAATCTTTCTGAGGGGACCTTCATTTTTCCTAGAGGTATTGGATAGGGTCTGAACCATGATTTAAGGAAGCCACCTAGGTCTAGTTCATGGCTGGTCGAGGAATGAGGGGACCTTCATTTTTCCAGAGGTATTGGATAGGGTCTGAACCATGATTTAAGGAAGCCACCTAGGTCTAGTTCATGGCTGGTCGAGGAATTTTGTTGGATCTGTTTTTACAGATCCTAATTAAGTTTTGAATTACACAAAACCTATTGTTGTTATTCTAACAATTCTACTCTAGTGCGCAGATTTCAGGTCGAAGAATATGTTCAGCAGATGGTTCACAATATAAATGTTCAGCAGTTGGTTTGGTGTTCATGGAATCGGCAGCTGGATTAGCAATGGAGACGTCCAAAGTTGATTCACCTGTTCGTAATCAGGCGTAGGCCAAAGTTGAACCAGCTGGAGCATAATAATATAGCAGATGATGAAGATCAGCTGCAAGCGCTTAAGAGCAAAGTGAACCAGCTGATACAGGAATAGAGAAGCGCGCTGAAGATTTAATTCGAGATGATGAAGATCAGCTGGAAGCGCAAGAGAGGAAGCAATTATAAGTACTGTTGACGAATCTGTTAGCAGTCGCAAAGATATAAGTACTGTTGATGAATCTATCAACAGTCGCTATCCAAGAAGCAAGAAGAAGATTTCATTTATAAGTACTGTTGATGAATCTATCGACAGTCGCTATTCAAGAAGAAGAAGAAGCGTAGATGGAGCTGGAATGAAGAAGTTCAGCAGGAAGCTACAGTTAGAGAATCAGCAGATGATGAAGATCAGCTGGAGCGAAGTAGCAGATGATGAAGATCAGCTGGAGCGTAAATTGTTGATGACATCACCAGTGACGTCATCATTCAGCAGGAGCTACAGTGATCAGATGAAGATTCAGCAGATGAGAAGAGTTGCGCTCTATATGGAATGAGCTGTGATGACATCAGCCTTGATGTCATCACAATCAGCAGATGAAGTGAAGCGCAAAAGCTGAAGCGACGTCGTGTTGAGATTCAGCAGATGGATTAGTGCTGATGACGTCATTGGTGACGTCATCATATTCAGCAGATGGCTTGAGATAGCGCAAGAGGAAGCGACGTCGTAGAGGAGGAATTTCAGCAAAGAGCTACTGTTCATCAGCAGATGCTATTTGGAGTTAGCGAGAGCAAAACGATGTCGTTTACATAAGTTGATACGACAGCGTTTTGCTATTGCGATAAAGATTCAGCAGGAAGACTTTGCGTTGCTATTTCAGCAGACGAAGCTACAGTGTCCAGTCGCAACGCAAAGATATCCAGTCGCAAGATGAATTCCAGACGCAAGCAACAGCAGCATCCAGTCGAGAGCTTATTTGAATCAGCTGTTGCTAATTAACCAGTCGCAAGCTTTGCATATTCAGTCGACTTGGTTCCCAGGCGCAAAGAATTGAAGAAAGAGCAAAGTGCAGCAGTCGTGATGATAAATCAGCAGTGAAGCAGTTGACGAATTATCAAAGATGGATGTCAACTGCTGAGCTAATTTCAAATGGAGAAAGCGACAGTAGCCTGCAAAAGAAAAGGACGCAAGTACTGTTCTTATGTCGGTACTTTACAGAGGAGCGTTGCATTAAAATGGAAAGAAGACAAGATAGCCTTCTGGAGCGCTGAAGAGTTTTGGAAGCTTTCCAACGGGAAGAATTTTACAGAGGATATATATTGGAGGCGACGCCCATTGAAGAGTTGTTCGGCTGTCGACAGAGTGAACGAGACGCTATGCGTTCGTTCAGTTGGTGCAACTACATACTGTGGTAGAATTACATTGAATATACAGTGCACCAACAGAGGGAAAATAAAGAGATAGACGAAGCAATCAACCGCCATTAGAGAGGAGCTTTTCACGAGTGTTGATTGCTAAGTCTAGATTAGCTTGTATTAGAGCATGTCCCTCGTGTGTGAGAAAAACAGAGAGTTGAGCGTTCAATGTATCATATGTTCACAGATCCCGTCCAAGCATGAAGACGTTAAACTCTTGTGTATGTAGTTAGTCACACAGTTGCGGCTGATGTGCAGTTATGAAGTAGTGGATCCTTCCGAGGTGGAAGAAGGGGAGATGTAGGATGTTGATATCCGAACTTCCATAAACAAATATGCTGCGTACTGTATTGTGTTCTTTAAGCTTTCAGCATTTACTTTAGCATTGCACGTAACAGCATTCAGCATTTGCTCTTATTTAGCACGCACAACATTTCAGCACTTAGCACTTGCTTTGATTTAGCATCGCATTTCAGCAGCACACAAGCACGCAAGTCTCGAACAGATTTATGTTGTACATAAATCTGTTTGATTTGTTTTAAAATATAGGATTCAGTTCTGGTATTTTCCGCATGATTTTTAAATCATACCAGATCTGTCTCCGGTGCTCAGTTGTGGTTTTAACGTTCAAGAACAACGAGCTATTGCAGCTCAAGAATTAGCAGCGCGCAAAATCTTTAATTGCTATTTTAAGCAGCGCCTGCTAAGTATCTTTTTGATCCTATTTTCAGACCAACAAATTTTGAGGGCTGATTAGAGTTTGAGGCGGGTAAGTGCCGTTCAAGAGAGTGGGGTGTGAGTCTTGTTCTTGGGTGGTCAAGGTGATGAGTGGTCTGTCATGGCTCAACTAGGGATGCTGGTCCAGGACTTGGGCCATGGCTTAGAGGGTCCTTAAGAGGTCTGGTGGTGAACTGGTTGGTTTGGAGAGGAAGTGGAGTCGCGAGGGAGGGGCAACGCACATACAATCCCATCGGGTTAGCGGAGGTGAGGCTAGGAGGGAGTAGGGTTGTGTTGTTCGCCTTTCTGCGATTATCCAGTACTTTATTTTGTGGCTCTATAGGTCATATACCATCTAAGGTCAGATCTAAGATGGTTCATGGTCTGGGAGTGGAGGAAATTTAAGTTAGAAGTCGCACGGACCCGTAGGGAAGCCAAGGAGAGGCAACACGTAGCGCTGAAAGTTTAGAGGTCATGGCAGCACCCCGAAGGCATCCGAACAATATGTTTATGGCTTTTAAACATGTTTAAAATGTGTAAAATTATATTTTCTAGGCTTGGGTTGATTGTGGTGAGTTTGGGCTTGTCCGGTTACTCGTTGAGACCGTCCGGTATCCGAGTAGCTCGTCGAGAATCCTAGAACGGTTCCAATATCTTGGCTCAAATTTTCTATATTTTATAACATATCGCAAACATGTTTATGGGCAGAAAGCTTTTGAAAATGAAAATTATGAATTTTTATGATAATAGCATGAGACATATGTTGGTGTTTTAAAAGAAAATGAAAATATTTTGAAGAATACGAGTTGACTGTGACCAAGACATAGAGGAATATGGTGACTACGGAGAATGAGGTCCGTTGAGCCATATTAGAGGGGTATAGTGACTACGGAGCAAGAGGTCCATAGAGCTATTCCAGCCTAGTACTATGTTTATAGCTTGATCAAGCGAACAGATGGGTAGAATCAATGAGCAAACTTCACCTAAATGTTATTTTGAGTATTTTTATTTTTTACATGCCATAACGTATAATTTGAGGATTTGAGACTGAAGTTACTTAAAGCTTTTTGTCGATGATGTTTAAAGTTTAAAGTTCTGATGTTGAAGTTTAAAACGCATTTTTAGTATTGTTATTTTAATACATGTGGATATTTATTTAGTACTTGTTATCCAGGTTTGAGCTTGCTGAGCCTCTTGACTCACTAGATCTGATTGTGTGCAGGTGAGACTGATGACGAGGTTCGAGGCGGTGACATTTTAGAAGCTTGAACGCAGGCGACGCGCTCCCAAGACCTTCGTAGCTTCCGCATTAATATTGATGATTTATGAGAATTTTTGGGAGGGAAAATTTGCATTAGGGTTTTTTTAATTATACTATTTAAGACGTCGACGTTTGAACATTTTGTTGGGATGTACGCTTTATTGTGACATGACGTTATTTGATTTTTTTAATTAATCGTGTTTTTTCTAATTTTACGAGAATTACTATGTATTGTCGAGGCTACTATTCATGTGAATAGTGATCGGAAAAAAATAAATTTTCATGCCTTTTATTTAAAGAAAATATTTTTTGTGAGTTGAGTCGTTTCAGATTTAGTGTTCCAAAAATTTATTTTGCATCATAATGATCAGTTTTGTAAACTGAGCACATCGGTGATATCTGATCATCGATCGGGATTATGATGGAACCACAATCGAGCACGTCGAAATGAATGTTTCCTGTTTGACATGAACCGAATGTTCACTGTTTGAGTTGAATCGAACGTTCACTGTTTGAGTTTAACCGAATATTCTCAGTTTTGTCCAACTCAAACTCTATCCCTCTGCCTATAAATATGAAAATTAGGAGATACTTTGAGAAGAGAAAAGATAGACTTGATTATTGCACCAAGTTGTGTTGACAACTATCCTCTCCCCTCCCCTCCACTCTCGGCCTCCTCTTACCGCGTCATTGCTTATCGACGCCGTCGCTGCTACCCGCCACATGACCCCGTTCCGGCCGTCTTGACGAGGAGGTTTCGTTCGTGACAATTTTCTGTGCTTTCTAGTGCAATACAGCGAAGGAATTTGGAAACCGATCATGCATCGGACTAGACAGACAATCGAAGATTCAACCATTGAAGTGCTATTGCAGCGTAAGACCGGAATATTCAGAACCGGGTGCAAAGTCGCCAAAGGTAAATATTTCTAAACATCATATTCATGTTTAGTATTGATTTGTTCACGTATGATTGTTCTCGGGTACAGAAACTTTAAAACTTCCGCTGCACCCGGGAATCATGATCCAATCCCCCGCAGCGACAACAGATATAAGTAAAAGAACCCATATAGGTCCAGAAATTGTAGAACAGAACGTCAAATCAATCCACAAGATATGGGAGAAAATGAGAACGACACAAAGTAGACAAAAGAGCTATGCTGATATTCGTCGCCGAGAGCTGAATTTTGAAGCTGGGGACCATGTGTTTCTGAAGGTAGCACCCATGAAAGAGGTAATGAGATTTGGAAGGAAAGGTAAGTTGAGTCCAAGATTTATTGGTCCATTTGAGATATTTTGGAAAGAACTGGGACGTTAGCTTAACATTTATTGTCAGGCCCGATGAACAAAACAGAGATTAAACGCACAACACTACTGCGGAAGCATATAAAAGTGGCTAAAATATTTTGCTTTGGCCTGACTTAGAAAACATAATTTAAAAATACATTGATACTCAAAATATTCGTTTTACAACAACCGAAAAACCAATCAACAAATAATAACAATACAAGCATCAAGTGTCTCCCAAACAACAAAAATCTCAAATCAGCAATAGAACATCAACACGGGACATTCCCCGACGACGTCTCTAATGCATAATTATAAAATATGGGTAACTGGGACACTCTATCCACCTCAGGGGCACCACCAGCTGAGTCATCTCCATGACCAGCTGAGAAACCTGGATAACCTGAACAGCACACAAACAACCAAAACAACAAGCCCCAGAGGGACATGGGTCAAACCCCAGTACGGAGAGAAACTAAAACAGTAAATAGACAGCAATATATATAAATGCACGTGCTATGCATAAGAACACCAGGATGCAAAGAAAACTGGCTACAACCGAATCAGGAAGCCAAAGGAGCTCAAGGACCAGCTCAACAGCTGTCAACAGATGCGAACAAAGGGTAGTGGCCACGAAGCATGTGAGAGCGTGGTAGCTATCCACTCGTCTCAACACACGGTACCAGAGCATAACCACATCACTCAACCTGCTGTTGCCAAAGCTCATGAGAGCGTGGTAGCTATCCACTCGTCTCATAGCGGCTAACAACTAAACCAGCAGGGAGATGAAGAGCACGGTATTGCCGCTCATCCTCAACAACAGCACCTGGTACATACGGGTTAGCACAACAACAAAAAAAGAAAACTGGCTACAACCGAATCAGGAAGCCAAAGGAGCTCAAGGACCAGCTCAACAGCTGTCAACAGATGCGAACAAAGGGTAGTGGCCACGAAGCATGTGAGAGCGTGGTAGCTATCCACTCGTCTCAACACACGGTACCAGAGCATAACCACATCACTCAACCTGCTGTTGCCAAAGCTCATGAGAGCGTGGTAGCTATCCACTCGTCTCATAGCGGCTAACAACTAAACCAGCAGGGAGATGAAGAGCACGGTATTGCCGCTCATCCTCAACAACAGCACCTGGTACATACGGGTTAGCACAACAACAAAAAACGGCTAACAGATATGAGATCAATAGAAAAGATGCATATATGCAAATACAACAAATTTCAATCACCAGCACAGAACAGAGGCAAGCAATAACCACATAATAGCATACACTTCACAACATACCAGCAAGCATACATGCATATCCATGCCTATCCCAAAGCTGTAATACAATCTCAAATCCGTATCTTAGCTTCTGAGCTACAATTACCACAACATTGGTCCCGAGTAACTCAGATCTAAAACCTTCTTAGCCAACAACAACAACATCAGGGACAGCAAGCACAAAACTACGAACTGGGAGCCACAAGCTCAACCCAGCTCATCCTACCCTTAGAACACGATATCTGGCTCTAAACGAAGTATAAGGTAGGATCTAACACTTACTCGAAAGCACTTCCTGAGCAGAAGAATCAATCGATCGGAATGCGAACAAATAACACACTGTAGCTTCTTCACGTTCTTCTTCCAGCTCACCAAAGCTCTCAAAAGGGGTTGTAAGGGAAGCGTCTTGGCAAGGGGAACTCAACGCTAAAAATATTGCTCCAATCGGAGTTGTCTATCGCCGGAAATCAGAAGAAATAAGGTTCAATGAACAGTAAGGGTTTCGCTACAGTAGAGAGGATATGTTTACGGGAAAAATATTTTCTAAGTGTTGGAAAAAAATGGCGTACATCTGGTCAAAGTCCTCTATTTAAACAACCCCCAGATCAGATGAACAGTAGCCACCGACACTCAAGGCTCACAACTGATACCAGCTCAGATGAACACTATACCAGATCTGACTCTGCGCTATACCAGATCTGACTACCACCAAACGACGTCGCACAGGAGTCTCACTCAAATCTGACCAGCTCACTAGTCTCTCTCTCCTCAAATGGTACACGTCATCCAGCTGCTCTCCGGAACAACACACACCAGATCTGGTTTCTCAAAACGGCGTCGCACTACAATCCAGTTTTCCGTTTGAACCAGAGGTCCTTCTCCATTGGATAACACCTTGAAACTTCTGAAACATCTATCCTGATCTCTGCTTAACCAGCTGGTGCACTTAGCTGCTCGCACCTGCTAGCAGACCCTGTTTCCCCCCAGATTTCACATCCAGAATAGATCACACGCACTGTCCAGATTATATTTTGGTCGACTCACACGTGTCATCCAACTAGCGCTTACACGGGTACACTTAAACGGCGTCGCATCGCAATCCTGATCCGAATGACTAGCTCATACTCGTTCAGATCTGACCTCAGCCTGTACCTATGAACCGTACCGATTTACACTAAAACCATGAACCGACAAGTCTACACAGTACTACCAGATTTCTGTCTTCAAAGCTGGTTTCTCCAAACGACGTCGCTTCATCACCCGCGTCGAATATCCAACTTAGCGTACCCAGAATAATTGCGACAACAATGTGTATGCAATCCAACCATCCATATCTGACCGATCTTACAAAAGTCCAGATCTGAATCCATGCACAAGCAGCGTACGTTCACTAAGCATACGAGTTCAAAGCTGGCCCGTCCCAGATCAGCTCACGCCTGATCCGGTCTATGCTAAACCCGATTACTTACATTAAAGCTCCACTAATCTTCGGGGTCTCACATCTCTCCCCCACTGGGAATGGATTTCATCCTCGAAATCAAACAGATCTAACGCCAGCACCACAAAGCCACAAAACCAAGAACACAAAATACTGAACCAACATAACAGTTCTAAAAACTCACAGCACAGCCACCCAAAGTTCAAGATAACTACGAAAAACAATAACACATCCAAAAATCTATCTAGGGAAACTAGTAAGATGCATACTGAAATAGATGAGGCCAGTCACGTTGCATCTTTTGTTCTAACTCCCACGTAGCTTCTTCCCTGCCATGTTTGCTCCACTAGACCATCACTAAGGGAATGGTCTCGTTCATGAGCTGTTTCTTCTTCCTGTCCAAAATTTGCAAGGGATACTCAACATAGCTCAATGTTCGATCAAGCTCCACTCCTCAGTTTGTAGCACATGCGAAGGATCTACTTCCTCATCATGGACACATGAGACACATCATGTAATGATGACAGTTCAGGTGGAAACAACAAACGATAAGCCAAAGGACCGATCCTTTCTACAATTTCATAAGGTCCAACATAACGATGAGCTAATTTTCTCTTGTGTACAAATCTCATAACACTTCTGAAAGGAGAAACTTTCAAGAATACGCGATCACCAACTTGAAAATTCTAGAGGCCGACGAATATGATTTGCATAAATAGCTTGGCGATCTTGTGCAGCCTTCATACACTGTCGAATCAGATAAACTTGATCTCTCATATGCTGCACAAATTAAGGAGAAGACAACTGCTTCTCCCCCACTTCTTCCCAACAGATTCTCAATCTACACTTCCTACCATATAACGCTTCGAACGGTGCCTTTCCAATCGTTACTTGGAGCTGTTATTGTAAGAAAATTCTACCAGTGACAACGAATCTTGCCAGCTACCGCTAAAGTACATAACAACAGCTCGCAACATATCCTCCAAGGTCTATATAGTTCTCTCAGATTGGCCATCGGTTTGGGGATAATAGGTTGTACTCATAGCCAATCTGGTGCCTAAAGCTGCTTGCAAACTCTTCCAAAATCTTGAAGTGAACCTTGAATCTCGATTTGAAACTATGGACACAGGCACTCCATGTAATCGAACTACAAAATCGATGTATAGTTTCGCCATTTGCTTCAAAGAATTCGTCATATTGTAGGGACTAAAGTGAGCTAACTTCAAAAGTCTGTCAATTACTATCCAAACAGCATCACATACTCGGATAGAACGAGGCAAATGGGTCACAAAATCCATAGCTATGTGCTCCCAATTCCATTGAGACACATCTAAACTCGGCAATAGTCCACCAGGTCTCATATTTTCCGCCTTAACTTGCTGAAAATTTAAACAACGAGCAACAAAATCAGCAATATCAGGTCTCATATTTTCCGCCTTAACTTGCTGAAAATTTAAACAACGAGCAACAAAATCAGCAATATCTTTCTTCAAAATTGCACACCAAAAGTACGGTTTTATGGCATGGTACATCTTCCTTGCACCAGGATGGACACTATGACGACTACAGTGAGCTTCTCTTAGGATCAATTCCCCTCAAATCAATCAATTTGGGCACAACCAACCTGCCCCGAAACTTCAAACAACCATCAGCTGAGACAGAGTAATCCTCTAGCTGTCCAGCTTGAGTTTTCAACTTCAGCTCATGGATATATGGGTTAGTTCTTGAGTTGACCTAATATCCGAAACAATCTGTGGTTCGACTTGAAAATATGACACCACAACATAGTCATCACCTGGGTAAAAACGCCAACCAGTAGTATTCAGATGCTCATGGACCTTAGATATATATAGCGATCCAAGCATCAAAACTTGAGCTTTCCTGCTAAGCGCATCAGCAACTACATTCACTTTCCTAGGCAGATACTGAATCTCGCAATCAAAATATTTAAGCAGCCCCATCCATCTACGCTGCCTCATATTCAATTCGGACTGGGAGAAGAGATACTGAAGACTCTTGTGGTGAGTATACACCACAAACTGTTCACCATAGAGATAGTGGCGCCAAATATTCAAAGCAAAGACAACGGCCGCCAACTCCAAGTCATGAACTTGGTATCGAGTCTCATGGGGTTTCAACTGACGGGAGGCATACGCAATGACTCTACCATGCTGCATCAAAACGCAACCCAATCCACTACGTGAAGCATCAGAACATACCACAAAACCTCCTGAACTCGAAGGTAACGCTAACACCATCACTATAGTTAGCTTTTCTTTGAGCAATTGAAAGTTGTTCTCATATTCCTCCGTCCACACAAATCTCTTGTCCTTCTGGGTCAACTGTGTCATAGGCTTAGCTATACTAGGGAATCCCTGGATAAAGCGTCGATAATAGCTAACCAATCCCAAAAAGCTACGAATCTCCGAGACGTTCTTGGGACGTTCCCAGTTGACTACGGCCTCTATCTTACTAGGATCAACAGATAATCATTCAGCCGAAATGACATGACCCAGAAAAACTACTGTATCCAACCAAAACTCGCATTTAGAGAACTTGGCATACAGCTGCGAGTCTTGAAGTGTTTGGAGGACCAGTCTCAAGTGATCTTTATGTTGCATCGGAGTCTTCTAATAAGCCAAAATGTCATCGATGAAAACAATCACGAACTGATCAATGAACTCTCTAAATACCCGGTTCATTAAGTCCACGAAAACCGTAGGGGCATTAGTCAAACCAAAAGGAATAACCAAGAACTCATAATTCCCATACCTCGTCCGAAACGCAGTTTTCGCAACATCTTCCTCTTGAATTCACAACTGGTGATACCCTGAACGCAGATCGATCTTAGAATACACAGTTGAGACTTGAAGCTGATCAAATAAATCATCGTCCTAGGTAAATGGTACTTATTCTTCACAGTAGCCTTATTCAGTTGCCGAAAGTCGATGCATATCCTCATAGAGCCATCCTTCTTATTCACAAACGGAATAGGAGCTCCCATGGAGACATGCTAGGCCGAATAAAGCCTTTCTTCAAAAAATTGCTAAGCTGCACCTTCAGCTCTCTCAACTCAGCTGGTGCTAAACGATACGGGTGTTGGGGAACCGTGGCGGATCCGGATCCCGTCTCCCGGCGAGGCAGCGGAAGAACAAAATTAGGCTGGGAAACGTTCAATAAAATTCAAAAAAACACAATATGAACCATTCATATGGTGTTTAGTCAGTTACCTTGCTGGCGTTTTGGCGCCTGGCTCCGACCAGTTTCACGAGGAAACCGGCACTTCACGGTAGGTGGCGGTAGATTACGTCAATCAGGTCCACGACCGGAAGGGAGACTCCTTCGTCAGCCTGCACTAGAAGGCATGACGAGATCAGCACGGACGGATTCTCCTCGAAAAGTTGGCCGGAACAAATTCCGGCGAGGGGCGGCGGCGGCGATATTAGGGAGAGGAGGGGGCGGCGGTTTTGGAGTGCTAGGGTTTTTGGTTGTGTGTTGTGAATAATGAAGCCCTAATCACCTTTATTAATTAGGTTGATAGATGGGCTTGAACCGGCCCATTGGACTTGGGTCAGGCCCAAGTCCTATATGAACATTCGGTTCATTTAAATCACCACGGTTTCATCATAACTCCGATCGTCGATCAGATAGGACCGATCGGCTCAGTTTCCAAAACTGAATATTATGATGCGAAAAACGATTTTTCAGATTACCTTGTCCAAATGACCGTTTTGCCCCTCAACAGCGGGAAATTACGATTTGACCCCTGTTGACTTTTAGGAAGTCGCACTTCCAAAGTTCTCCTCCTATGCTCAACACATTGAGCTCAGAATCCATGCGGGAATCTCGAATCCAGTACTTGTGTGACCCTCAATGGTTTAGGGATACAGCTAGCCGTGGGCCCACAACCATTGTGGCTCCGGAATCACAATTCCGGACTTGCCCATCGGATCATGGTAAGAGCGTCTAGCAACATCGCCCCATGATCCCCTAGGTATCACTGATAGTGCCTGCAAGAACCAGTTGGTCGTGGTTAGCGTACAGTACGGTCCTTTCAATCCATATATCCCGATCAGATCAACGACCATTAGAGCGTCTAGCAACATCGCCCCATGATCCCCTAGGTATCACTGATAGTGCCTGCAAGAACCAGTTGGTCGTGGTTAGCGTACAGTACGGTCCTTTCAATCCATATATCCCGATCAGATCAACGACCATTGGTAAATCGAGAGTCTCTATAGATCCGATAGCTATGCATACATCTTGGAGATCGAATAGTGACATCGCGAGTGTAACTAGGTAAACCCATTTACCTAAAACACTTCTAATACTCTGTCCAGAGATTTATACACTATTATCCCCTCAGATAGCATAGGATATCCACGCATGTCTGCGAGCGGTGAATCCTCGACAACGATGCATCGACTCTTACATGCATCGGGGTCTCACCCAATCCCGCCGCCTAATGACCCCAAGTGAGTCGGCAAACGGGTCAAAGTGAGACGCCTATCATGTAGAGTCTCAATGACGTTTCAAGTCGTGAGGACTAATCAATACAACCAAGACCTCGGACTTATCCACTCGACAAATGGTAACCACTTGGAAAGTTCGAACGAGGGTAGTTCGATAGTTCACCAGGTCACTATCTATCTACATGATCAAAACATCACAATGTTCCCTACCAATGAAACATGGTACTTCGCATCGCAGATACTAGTCTCGAGTTCGGGCGGCTTTATCCTTATTTTGACGGCCCAATCGACTAGGAACTAATTCAGAATACACAGTGACTATTAGATGTGTTTCATGAGAGCCGTCATACCCACTATCACATCTAACATAAACTATAGTGCATTCTAGGTCTTTACTCAACGCAATTGTTAATCATCATACAACACAATGAAAGTAAAGAATGCCATAATTAAATGCGAATATCATATATAAATATCGTTTCATACAAGAGTCTATGAACCCACACGCCACAAGTTGGCTAGTTGGGCATCTACTCTAACAATCTCCCACTTGCCCTAAAGCCAACTACTCATCAGACGTAGTCCCATTGTTTCGTGATGTTTTTCAAACAAGGGTCCTGGCAAGGGATTCGTAAGTTGATCAGCAACGTTGAGAGGTGACTCTCTCAACTTCTATGTCACCTCTAGCCACAGTATCCCGGATTATGTGGTATTTCCTCAGTATATGTTTGGATCTTTGGTGAGACCTAGGCTCCTTTTCTTGCGCAACAGCACCCGTGTTGTCGCAGTACACCGGGACTGGACCAACTCCATTAGGAATGACGCCCAACTCTTGGATGAAATTCCTTATCCAAACCACCTCCTTAGCAGCAGCTGATGCTGCGATGTACTCAGCCTCAGTGGTTGAATCCGCGATGGTGTCTTGCTTGGAACTCTTCCAAGAGACAGCACCTCCATTGAGCATGAATACAAATCCAGAGGTTAACTTCGAATCATCCACGTCACACTGGAAGCTAGAATCAGTGTAGCCTTCCAGTCTCAGTTCACCACCCCCATAGACCATGAACATATTATTAGTCCTTCGCAAGTACTTAAGAATATCCTTC
>KV019611.1:0-18707 GCA_001598015.1 Dorcoceras hygrometricum | reverse complement strand
CGCCAACTAATCTAAACGCAGTCGTTTTGATCCTCAACGCAAATACACTAACGCATCTGCTGATCACAACACGCGCAACCAGACGCAAAGCAAACGACGGCATTTCAAGAATCTCGCGCTAAAACACGCTTCGACTGGTTTTGCCACCGACCAGCTGCTAGCTCCCAACCTGACACATCACGTCAACCAACAGGTACCTCAAAATTGCGAAAATACAAAATCTCCAGAATTGTTCAACACACGAAAAGGAACCCGAAAATGCAACTCAAACACTCAAATAGAGATCTTAAACCAGCAGAACCTCTATTTATCGATTCATTCCAACGATAAATCTCAATTACAAATCCAGGTCTCACAGCCCATGAGGAGGACGGGCTTGTCCTTCTTTATGGTTCCTTCGAACACTACAAGCATGTTAACCACCTCTTCAAGGGTGGCTGCCAGCTTGTTCATGTTGAAGTTGACCACAAAGGGGTCGAATGCAGTAGTCAATGAGAGGAGAAGCACATCCACAGACAGCTCGTGTGGAAGTGTGATATCAAGGCCCGACAGCTTTTCAACGAACCCAATCATACGAACCCCATGCTCGCGGACCGAAGTCCCATCGCGCATGCGGCTCGTCATAAGCTCATTGACAGCCGTGAACCTCTCATGTCGAGAGTTCTCCCCGTACAGTTCTTTGAGATGAAAAAGTATGTCAGCAGCATACTTCGTCTTCTCAAAGCGCCGTTGCATTTCGTTCGACATCGATGCCATCACATAGAATCGAGTCTTAAGCTCGTCGTCCCGCCATTGTTTAAGCGTAATTGATGGTCCCAAGATAATAAACAAAACCAAACACTCAGAGGCACCAGAAGCACAAAGCTCTGATACCACTTGATGGTCCCTGGAAATAGGATCACTAAGAGAAGATCAGCAGCCGCGCTTTGTTAAAGAACTTAAAGGATTTTCGCGCTGCCGATACATACTCTGGAGCTGCAATAGCTCGTTTGTTCTTGAACATTTACAATGAAAAGAGCACCGGAGACAGATCTGGTATGATTTAAAAATCATGCGGAAAATACCAGAACTGAATCCTATATTTTAAAACAACTCAAACAGATTTATGTACAACATAAATCTGTTCAAGACTCGTGCGTGCTTGTGTGTGATGCTGATATGCAAATGCTAAATGCTGAACTGTAAATGCGAATGCTAAATACAAGCAAGTGCTGATATGTAAACGTGCAATGCTAAAGTAAATATGCAATACAGAAACTTCATCTGCTGATTGCGAATGCAAAACGCTGTCGTTCCAACTTATTCTAGCTACACTGTCAACTGCAATGAAACTCTCTCTCGAATGATTAGTTGACAGCTTCACTTCAGATTATTTTCCCTCTGTTGGTGCACTGTGTAATCAATGAATATTTCCCACAGTATTGTAGTAGCACCAACTGAACGAACGCATAGCGTCTCGTTCACTGTCGACAGACTTAGTCACGAACACTTCTTCAATGGGCGTCGCCTCCAATATATAGCCTCTGTAAAATTCTTCCCGTTGGAAAGCTTCCAAATCTCTTCAGCGCTCCAGAAGGCTATCTTGTCTTCTTTGTTTCTAAAACCTGTACACTTAAGTAGAATTGTTAGAAACACAATAATAGGTTTTGTGTAATTCAAAACTTTAATTAGGATCTGTAAAAACAGATCCAACAGTAATCATCTCCTCAGGGCTGATATCGGCAGGGGTTTCCTCCGGAGGGCACTTCTCTATCGTATAAAGAAGTTTCTTCGAAGCCAACACAAGGTTGAGGTTGCGGAGCCAGTCTTGGTAGTTCAGACCGGTGAACTTGTTGCTATCAAGTATAGCAGCGAGCGGGTTTTTGAACGAAGACATTATATAAGCAGTTATACTGAAAGAAAACAGACAATCATCACTAACTGTATATAAAATAATCGCTAAGACATAAAACAAGGTCGTTAAGTTTTATGAATTACCCTCCCACTATTTTAACGATTTCATCACCCTCTAATGAAATCGAGAAAGCAAGTTTCTTTAGTGGGTACACGGAGCCCAATCAAGCGATCATGGTCTCGAATAATATCAGCCAACCAAAACCCCCAAAAGGTAGTTTCCGATTGCAACCGGTGCAACCTCCATGTATTCACCTCACGTCCAGTAAGGGCCCAATAATATGACGCCGTTTACTATCACGTGTCAAGATGACCCATCAATGTTGAGTCGTGAAGGACGACCCCCTTAACGTCCCCAATAATATGAGCCAACGTTAAAGGGAGTTCCAACCAAACTCACAACAATTGTCAATGGCGTGGAAAGCTTTCCGGCATACATGACCCCCTCAATAATATGAGCCGGGCCATGTATACGGGTAGCATCGGCGTACACCCATTGTTGATGGAAGGTAGGGATAATTTAAACAAATTTAAATTCCCTTTAGTTTATCGAATAAACATTTATCTTGATATTATTTTTAAATCATATTTAAAACGAGGGATTTTATTTTTGAAAAATTTGGTCTCATGCAGATATTTTAAATCAAATTTAAAACATGCGGATTCAACTAGCTATATATCACATATATAAATATTTGGATGATCGATCGCGAGAGCTATGCGGTCCGTGGTTGCCAGCCACGGACCTGGGTCCAATCTTAGGGGTAATGCAACATGCAATGCAATCCTATTACAATGCTTCCGGTTTTACAGATCTTCGGTCTTCAATATCTTTGATCGTCATTGTCCACCGTATCCGGATGTCCTCCCACTAAATCTAGTAATTTACATTTAAATATACCATGACATATAAGGGATATATTTTTCAAGGGGTGGGAACGGGCCACAAACAGGCCCACTTGGAAAAATGATCAACAATATTAATACAACCGAATCACAAAAACCTATCGCATACACCTAACAAATTGGGCACGGCTCTCGATCATCCCAAACATGCAGATAATCTAATTAACATGCATAAATTAAATAATCAAATTATTTATCGCAAAATCATATTTTAACCATAAAATCGCATTTTATAATAAAATCGCATTTTGTCGATAAAATCAAATTTTAATCAAAAAAATCATATTCCATTATAAAATCATATTTTACAATTAAAATCGCACTTCGCTATTTTAAATGCATCATATTGGGCCTAAAACAATTTTGGGCCCAAAAATCTCAAAATTTCAAAATCGACCAAATTGGGCACGATATCGAATATCGGCCCGAAAACTTCACGAGCTGCCCGGGACAGGCCCGAACTAAACCCTAGAAAACAAACCAGCCGTCACGACATCGCCGGAGCATCCCCAGACTGTGGCCGCCGCCACATATCGCGCGCGGCGCAAGGCCGCGTGCTGCCGCGATTTGCGCGGCATCTCATGCACGCAACATCGCGCAATCTTGGGCGCATCCAGCAGCGTGCGTCGGCCGACATTTGTGCGACCAGCTCTACCCATCGTCGGCCAGCAAGCAACAATCGTGGGGCTAGCGCGCGATCTCAGGGCGGCCATCATTGGCGCAACGCAGCGCGCCTACTGCCCATTATCGCGCAACCAGTGCGCATAATTTTGTGGGCAGTGGCCGGCCAGCAAGTGGCCGTCGCGCGGTCATCGTGCGCGACATCGCGCGGCCGCGTGCGCGCAATTTGCGTGCGGACGTTGGGCCGCCTCACACGGCGGCGGCCGGCGGCTTGCTTCCTGAACTTTGTTTTTCGATCTGAAATGTTAAAGATTAGATACAATATGGCATAATTATATTGAAGGATCCGAGCCATAGCTCTGATACCACTGTTGGGGAACCGTGGCGGATCCAGATCCCGTCTCCCGGCGAGGCAGCGGAAGAACAAAATTAGGCCGGGAAACGTTCAATACAATTCAAAAAAACACAATATGAACCATTCATAGGGTGTTAGTTACCTTGCTGGCGTCTTGGCGCCTGGCTCCGACCAGTTTCACGAGGAAACCGGCACTTCACGGTAGGCGGCGGTAGATTACGTCAATCAGGTCCACGACCGGAAGGGAGACTCCTTCGTCAGCCTGCACTAGAAGGCCTGACGATATCAGCACGGACGGATTCTCCTCGAAAAGTTGGCCGGAACAAATTCCGGCGAGGGGCGGCGGCGGCGGGGATATTAGGGAGAGGAGGGGGCGGCGGTTTTGGAGTGCTAGGGTTTTTGGTTGTGTGTTGTGAATAATCAAGCCCTAATCACCTTTATTAATTAGGTTGATAGATGGGCTTGAACCGGCCCATTGGACTTGGGTCAGGCCCAAGTCCTATATGAACATTCGGTTCATTTAAATCACCACGGTTTCATCATAACTCCGATCGTCGATCAGATCGGATCGATCGGCTCAGTTTCCAAAACTGAATATTATGATGCGAAAAATGATTTTTCAGATTACCTAGTCCAAATGACCGTTTTGCCCCTCAACAGCGGGAAATCACGATTTGACCCTTGTTGACTTTTAGGAAGTCGCACTTCCAAAGTTCTCCTCCTATGCTCAACACATTGAGCTCAGTATCCATGCGGGAATCTCGAATCAAGTACTTGTGTGACCCTCAATGGTTCAGGCATACAGCTAGCTGTGGGCCCACAACCATTGTGGCTCCGGAATCACAATTTCCGGACTTGCCCATCGGATCATGGTAAGAGCGTCTAGCAACATCGCCCCATGATCCCCTAGGTATCACTGATAGTGCCTGCAAGAACTAGTTGGTCGTGGTTAGCGTACAGTACGATCCTTTCAATCCATATATCCCGATCAGATCAACGACCATTGGTAAATCGAGAGTCGCTATAGATCCGATAGCTATGCATACATCTTGGAAATCGAATAGTGACATCGCGAGTGTAACTAGGTAAACCCATTTACCTAAAACACTTCTAGTACTCTGGCCAGAGATTTATACACTATTATCCCCTCAGATAGCATAGGATATCCACGCATGTCTGCGAGCGGTGAATCCTCGACAACGATGCATCGACTCCTACATGCATCGGGGTCTCACCCAATCCCGCCGCCTAATGACCCCAAGTGAGTCGGCAAACGGGTCAAAGTGAGACGCCTATCATGTAGAGTCTCAATGACGTTTCGAGTCGTGAGGACTAATCAGTACAACCAAGACCTCGGACTTATCCACTCGACAAATGGTAACCACTTGGAAAGTTCGAACGAGGGTAGTTTGATAGATCACCAGGTCACTATCTATCTACATGCTCAGAACATCACAATGTTCCCTACCAATGAAACATGGTACTTCGCATCGCAGATACTAGTCTCCAGCTCGGGCGGCCTTATCCTCATTTTGACGGCCCAATCGAGTAGGAACTAATTCAGAATACACAGTGACTATTAGATGTGTTTCATGATAGCCGTCATACCCACTATCACATCTAACATACACTATAGTGCATTCTAGGTCTTTACTCAACGCAATTGTTAATCATCATACAACACAATGAAAGTAAAGAATGTCATAATTAAATGCGAATATCATATATAAAGATCGTTTCATACAAGAGTCTATGAACCCACACGCCACAAGTTGGCTAGTTGGGCATCTACTCTAACAACGGGGTTCACGAAATAGGAGCTGTACCAGGCACCAACTCAATGCTGAAGTCGACCTCCCTCCTCGGAGGAAAACCAGGAATTTCCTCGGGGAACACTCAGGGAAATCACGAGCAACGGGGATGTCACTAAGCTCCATAGACGACTTTGAGGATGCGTCTAAAGCATAAATCATGAACCCTACATTGTCCAACGACAATAGGCCAAACATCTCCATAGCAGAGATCATCGGAATCTTCGATTGGGAATCATGGCCGTAGAAGTTCCACTTCTCTCCAGACTGGGGCCGAAAACGCACAACACCATGAAAACAATCCATGGTGGCCCTAAAACTAGAAAACACATCCATTCCCACTATACAATCGAAATCCCACACAACTAATCGAATCATGTTTTCTACCAACACATTCTCGCCAAACCTAATTATGCCATTCATCACAGCCTCTTGGGAGAACAGGCTCGCATCGGCAGGAGTCGTAATAGAAACAATATAACGCAAAAGAGTGGTACGCAAACCATGCTCAACTACAAATGCATCAGCTATAAACGAATATGATGCTCCAGTATCAAACAACACAAGTGTTGGAAAATCCAAACAGTACAAGTACCTGAAATCACTCCTCCAGGCGTTCCCTCTGCTTGCTCCCTAGTCATGGCATTAACCTGGGTCTGCTGAGGCACTGAGAAATGAGGCTGGGAAGACTTTCCAAAACGCGGAGGACAAGGCTGCTGGAACAGCCTGTTTGAGTTTCTACCAGTCTTTGCTGCTGAACAGGGAAAGAACGACCTCAAGATGACCCACCAGAACCACCCTAAGGTGGGGCAGCAGTGTGCTGAGATCCAGCAAATGCACACACTCTCGCAAAATTCCAGTACTGCCCACAAAGATTGCAAGCACCCTGAACCCCTACACACTGCGTCGAAGGGTGTTTTCCTCCACATTGACCACAAAAATTGGCCCTAGGACTGCTGCTGCTACTCGAACTGCCTGAACCGGAAGATCCAGCAAATGCACACACTCTCGCAAAATTCCAGTACTGCCCACAAAGATTGCAAGCACCCTGAACCCCTACACACTGCGTCGAAGGGTGTTTTCCTCCACATTGACCACAAAAATTGGCCCTAGGACTGCTGCTGCTACTCGAACTGCCTGAACCGGAAGAACTAAAACCCGGCTTCTTCTTAAACTGATGGCCATGCGGCCTAAACCTGTGACGTCCAGGTTGTTGCGATGACTGTTGGGGTTGCTGGGATGACTGAGAAGGTTGGGGAGGTTGCGCCCCTAGGACATTGGGACGTGTACCTTGAGCAGCTTGTGGTTGAATCCGAGACCTGCGGTTCCGTAACCCTTCCTCGATGTCCATCGCCTTGTCCACCATCCGCATAACTAATAGGTCAACTCGTCAACCCAAGGAATAAAGATCCTCGTTCAGCCCTTCCAAGAATCGGTTCCTCTTTGCCCTCTCACGACCAGACACATGAGGAACATAGATAACGAGAGAAGAAAACCTTCGAGCATACTCCCCCACAGACATGGTTCCCTGAACCAAGTTATCAAAATCGCGCTCCCGGGCATTCACATAGGACTCCGGAACGTACTCTTGATGGAACGCAGTACACAAACTGTCCCAAGTGGTCCCCACACCAGTCTCGTCAAGAGTTCGTGAAGCACCTCTCCTCCAACGCTCTGCATTCTTCCTCAACTGGAAGGTCGCTAAAATTAGTCTACGCTCATCATCTTACCGCACTAGATCAAACAGCCCTGTAATGTGATGCAACCAGGACTCAGCATCGGAAATAGACTCCTCACCATTGAACGTTTGAGAACCTCTCCATGATCAGTTCCATTTCGTCCACACAGGCTTCCAACACATCCACCTCATCATTAACCTGTCTAGCACGCCTACGAACAGGGATACTACGCTCTACCTCCTCATTCTGAGCCTCATATCTATCGGGATCTGCCTCGTATCTCTACCCTACGTCTAGGCGACATCTAGGCAAACACTAATACAATAAGATCACACAGAAAATATATCACATAGTCAAGCACATGCAACAAGCAACAAAGTTCCTAGACTCAAGTGTGATCAAAAGAATTCGATCTTATCCCAGTTTAAGCTCTGATACCAAAAATGTCAGGCCCGGTGCACAAAACAGAGATTAAACGCACAACACTACTACGGAAGCATATAAAAGTGGATAAACTTTTTCGCTTTGGCCTGACTTAGAAAACTTAATTTAAAAATACATTGATACTCAAAATATTGGTTTTACAACAACCGAAAAACCAATCAACAAGCAAATAACAATACAAGCATCGAGTGTCTCCCAAACAACAAAAATCACAAATCAGCAATAGAACATCAATACAGGACATTCCCGGTGACGTCACCAGATGAGTCATCTCCACGACCAGCTGAGAAACCTGGATAACCTGAACAACACACAAACAACCAAAACAACCAGCCCCAGAGGGACAGGGGTCAAACCCCATTACGGAGAGCAACTAAAACAGCAAATAGACAGCAACATATATAAATGCACGTGCTATGCATGAGAAGAGCGGGATGCAAAGACAACTGGCTACAAACGAATCAGGAAGCCAAAGGAGCTCAAGGACCAGCTCAACAGCTGTCAACAGATGCGAACAAAGGGTAGTGGCCACGAAGAATGTGAGAGCATGGTAGCTATCCACTCGTCTCAACGCACGGTACCAGAGCATAACCAGATCACTCAACCTGATTTTGCCAAAGCTCATGAGAGCATGATAGCTATCCAGTCGTCTCATAGCGGCTAAAAACTAAACCAGCAGGGAGATGAGGAGCACGGTATTGTCGATCATCCTCAAAAACAGCACCTGATACATACGGGTTAGCACAACAACAAAAAACGGCTAACAGATATGAGCTCAACAGGAAAGATGCGTGTATGAAATTACAACAGATTGAAATCACCAGCACAGAACAGAGGCAATCAATAACCACACAATAGCATACACTGCACAACATACCAGCAAGCATACATACATATCCATGCCTATCCCAAAGCTGTAATACAAACTCAAATCCGTACCTTAGCTTCTGAGCTAAAATTACCACAACAGGGGTCCCGAGTAACTCAGATCAACAACAACTCAGGGACAACAAGAACAGAACTACGAACCGGGAGCCACCAGATCAACCCAGCTCTATCCTACCCTTAGAACACGATAGCTAGCTCTAAACGAAGTATAAGGTAGGATCTAACACTTACTCGAAAGCACTTCCTGATCATAAGAACCAATCGACCGGAACGCAAACAAATAACACACTATAGCTTTTTCACGTTCTTCTTCCAGCTCACCAAAGCTCTCAAACGGGGTAGTAAGGGAAGCTTCTTGGCAAGGGGAACTCAACGCTACCAATCTTGCTCCAATCGGAGTTGTCTATCGCCGGAAATTGAAATAAATAAGGTTTGATGAACAGTAAGGGTTTCACTACATTAGAGATGATATGTTTACGGGAGAAATATTTTCTAAGTGTTGGAAAACAATGGCATACGTCTGGTCAAAGTCCTCTATTTAAACAACTTAGATCACCCCAGATCTGATGAACAGTAGCCAACGACACTCAAGGCTCACAGTTGATACCATCTCAAATCTGAACACTATACCAGATCTGACTCTACGCTATACTAAATCTGACCACCACCAAACGACGTCGAACAGGAGTCTCACTAGATCTGACCAGCTCTCTGGTCTCTCTCTCCTCAAATGGTACACCTGATGAACAGTAGCCAACGACACTCAAGGCTCACAGTTGATACCATCTCAAATCTGAACACTATACCAGATCTGACTCTACGCTATACTAAATCTGACCACCACCAAACGACGTCGAACAGGAGTCTCACTAGATCTGACCAGCTCTCTGGTCTCTCTCTCCTCAAATGGTACACATCATCCAGCTGCTCTCCGGAACAACACACACCAGATCTGGTTTCTCAAAATGGCATCGCACTACAATCCAGTTCTCCGTTTCAACCAGAGGTCCTTCTCCATTGTATAACACCTTGAAACTTCTGAAACATCTATCCTGCTCTCTACTTAACCAGCTGGTGCACTTAGCTGCTCGCACCTGCTAGCAGATCCTGTTTCCCCCCAAATTTCACATCCATAATATATCACATGCACTGTCCAGATTATACTTTGGTCGACTCACACGTGTCATCCAACTAGCACTTACATGGGTACACTTAAACGGTGTCGCATTGCAATCCAGATCCAGATGACCAACTCACACTCGTTCAGATCTGACCTCAGCCTGTACCTATGAGCCATACCGGTTTACACTAAAACCACGAACCGACCGGTCTACACAGTACTACCAGATTTCTCTCTTCAAATCTGGTTTCTCCAAAGGACGTTGCTTCATCACCCCCTTCGAATATCCAACTTAGCGTACCCAAAGCAACTTGAGACATCAATGTATATGCAATGACCGTTCTTACGAAAATCAACCCAGATCTGAATCCACGCACAACCAGAGTACGTTCACTAAGCATACCAGCTCAAAGCTGGCCCGTCCCAGATCAGCTCACGCCTGATCCGGTATATGCTAACCCTATTACTTAAATTAAATGCTCCACTAATCTTTCGGGTCTCACAATTATCATTACCTCCATGCTTATCAGCAGTGCATAAGGTGTTACACGTATCAGCTTTGCGAAAGTTTGTTCCTAATCCTTCACATGTGTTGAGCTATTAGCCGATGCAGCTTGCATCTAATCTGAGTTACAAGAAGAGACGGTGAAGATTCTTCTTAGAGAAGATAGAAGACTAAGGAATCAAAATAGCCAAAACACTCAAAGAGAAGCAACATGGGAGGTTGAAGCTCATATGCATAACCGCTACCCAGCTTTGTTTGGTGAGAAAATTTCGGGACGAAATTTCTTTAAGGGGGTAGATATGTAACACCCAAAAATCTATAATAAACAAATAATAAGTTCAAAGTTTTGAAGGATCAAATTGTAATTTCTAACATCTATTAAGCTTTCGTCTGTGTTGGTTTTGTTTTCAGTTTAAGAGCACGAATTTAGGGAGCTGTCTTGTTGAGGAAAGCAAGCACGGTTCATCTCTATGCTGATTTCTAAGCAAACCGGTTCGGTCCAAGATTTTATTTTGAAATCATAGTAGAACTTTTAAATGGTAGTATCACTTTTAAAAAATAGTGTTTTTAATCAAAATATCTTTAAATATTTTCTTATAAATACACACAAAATCACCATTTACTATCATTCACAATACTTCATGTAGTGGAAAACTTTGAGAAGCGGTGCTCTGTGAGAAAGGAAACCCATCGAAGCTTCAAACTTTTCAAAGTGACCAATCGTGCTTGTGAGTTGTTCAAGGCCGGATAAATCTCTTTCAGTTGTTGTTCATTGTTAAGACAAGTAAATTCTGTTTCTTGCTGCATCATAGAAAACATATATTGATTCTTCTAGCATGTTTGAGTCAGTTTTAAAGGTTGTTAAATGTTTTGAAGTTTTTCAAATGAAGAGTTGATTTCATGATGAATTGTTGGTTTGCTGTATTTTGTTTCCAGAAATGTTTGCTGGAAAAACATTTTGCAAAATTTTGAGACAGTTTTCTTTCAAAACAAATTTGGGATGTACGAAAGCAGCTTTAAAGAAAATTTTTCTGGATGTTCCTTTGGACATGTCGTGCTGGACAGCTAAGGATGAGATTCCAAGATGATAGAAAAAGCTGGTCTAGTTAGAACTCTTTCGTGATCTGATAGGCTGAGCTGGTCTACTTGAATTTCTCCGAGCTGATCTGAAACCGTATCTGATTCATTTCAATTGTTCTGGACTGGGTCGGATGTTTTAAGCTGAATTTCGATGTGCTAAAAATAATGTGGTCGTTCTAAGCTGAGTTGACTTTGCTTGACATTCCTAATCTAGCCTCGTAGTTATAAGCTGAAGTTGACTTTCCTAATATGAGTTGACAAACCCGCTCCGATCTGATGTCTATTCTGAGCTGCCTAAGTTCGAGATCTATTTTATACTCTGAGCTGATCTGGTTTAACAATCTAATTCAGCTTAGGTCCACTCTGGACTACTACTATAAATCAAGTTTAATCCATCAGTTTATTGATTTTGATTCCAAGGTATAGCTCTAATCTGTTCTGAGTTATATCTAATTTTAAGAAACAGTTCATCAGTTTAGAGCTCTGCGATTATTTATTCATATCTATAGCCTGAGCTGATTTGAGTTTCTTCTTCATTTGAAACTCCATTTTACTCCCAGTAGCTTTCAAACATCAAATGGATTTTTTAAACAAAAAAAACATATATGTATGTGATATTATTCAGATCAGAGAAGAGAAATTTAAAGAAAGTTTTACAGAAGGTTTAAAGGAAGTATATTTCAAAAGTTTTAGTGATTTGTGACGAATAACAGATGGTCAGCCATAGGGTGCATGGTAATCACTCAACGCACCGGAGTGCCCCGCCAACTATAGGGTGTGCCGTAATCGGTCGACGGACTGGAGTGCCCTGCCCACAGAGTCAAAAAATATGGTGTGTGGACAATGGTAAAAGGGTCGTTGGTCCCACTCCACGTGGAACCAATTTAAGCTTGATCAAGCGACTATGACCAAAGAGAGCTTTTGTTCAGACTTAACAACAGAAAATGATGAATACTATGAGTTGTTATACAAATGAGTATTTGAGGAAATTTATTCTTTAAAGTTACTTCCTTTATCAGTGTACGAGTTTATTAGTTTTACAGTTATTTGATATGACTTTATTATGTACCTTTGTTATTCCAGATTTACTTGTTGAGCCTCTAGATTCACAAGTTTTTCTGAGTGCAGGCGATCAAGTTTAGAGGTTGCTGCTGGGTGCAGGCTGGATCAGATCGGGAGTATTTATCATGGAACCTGCGTTTCCGTGATATTCCAGATTACATACTCGTTGTTCAGCTTAGCTTTGAGATAAATCAGTTTGTAGTAATCAGCTATTTCATATACAGTTATCTGTAAACCGAATGAAATCATTTTGTAAGGCTTAGTTGTATTCCGCACAGCCTATAAACTATGCGTTGTTCTACCAGTTCGTGATCTGAAATTTTATATAAAAGTTTTAATTTGACACCAAAAATTATTGGTTAGTTGTCTTTCGACAAAATAAACTATAAATCTCTTTCAATTCATACCTTTCAATTTACTAAAATTGGAAATTAAAGATGAGGGCCTCACACATCCGCTCCTCAAGACCTATTTTGGCATCCTCGAACAATACGTAACTTGTCTAACAACCACTGTACATGTTCCTATTGTCACGCTCGTAGACCACGAAACATGACATCGACGATATTTAACAATTTTACATTACAAAATATTAAGCCTCGTAGTATAGATAAAAAAGTTTACATAATCAAAATTATTGTCTTTACAGCTTGAATAACAAAAATGAGGAAGTGAATACAACATTTAATAAGTTTTCACCAGTTCCAAAACATGTCTTGCTCCTCTTCTTCAACATGTAGTTCGTTTTTATCTAGAGTGAGAGGGGAAATAAGGGATGAGTATTTGGGGAAACACTCAACAAGTGGGGGAAATATTCGAGCAGAACAAATACAAACATATATATATATATACATCATATAGATACATATGTTTATATACGTACATATATATATACACATAGACATATATTGATATACAAATACATATATATATGTATATGTATATATATGTATATCTATATGTATATGTATATGTATATATGTTGAATCAAAACGTCGGGAACATAGCATAACAGGGAAAACACGTAACACTGATATTCATTTCGTTCATATGAGTTACTGATCAGTACCTAATTTTTATTCCTTTCAGGAGACAAAGTCTTAATCAAATCATATGATTCAGAATGACGAATTCGGTAATCCCATTTTAACAACAATGCTAAACAGAACACGTACTTCATGGAACATGACACAACTAAAATCGAATGCTCGAGTGATGTTTTAAACAAAGCAGAAGATGATATTATTACTTTATTTCAAATGAATACATAGAAAAAACTCACTTTCTAATTCTGATTTTAGAAACAAATAAAAGCTTGTAGTTGGTGTTTCCTCCTTTGATCAGAACTTCACATTCACCTTGGGTAGCACTTGATCACGAAATTTAGCAGAGTTTTGGCTCAAAGTGAGCTATTTATAGGGGATTGAGGCAAACGTTTTTGTGCCATAATACCTAGTTTTTGGCTATAATTCAACCTTAATATGGCTGTACACTTGTCTCTTGACCAGCACACGTTTTGGTGCTTAATTCCTAGCTTAATTACCATTAGTTTACCTTAATATGGTTGTTGCTATTGTTTGTTGACCGGCTGATGATATTGCATTTAAAATTAGAATTCTTGAGCTTGCATTTGCTACAAAAGTGAGTCTCAATACATGATAAAAGATGCTTCATTATATTTTAAATTAATATGGGTGAAGTGGCAGTTACAACCTGATATACAATGTAGGTTACAAGTGAATGAAAACTTGGTTCATCGCATGCATGTATACATAGATTATACCCATGCATGCTTATATTTCGGGCTCTCACACCTACCTCAAACTCGTACTCTAATTCCTTACCAAGTCATGGCTCACAATGCGCACACCACCTGTGACGTCCAGAAATTCGAGGTAGTCACAGACCAGTAAAATAATTTGTTGGTAGCGAAAATTTTTTTCTTATGTCGTCAATTTTGTTTTGAAGCAAGAATAAATTTTTCTAACCTTGACGCTCAGACATATAGAATTCAGGAGTTTGGCTGGTTAGGAAAGGTTCCGTAGGAAGTTAATCGGACACGGTAAAAGGTTATTTTAAAAAATTGGGAAAGGGAATTATTTTAATGATATTTCATAAAATTTTCTGGGGGTTTTAAGTTTAGTTATTATACTTTTCCGGCTAAATTGAAGAGCATTTTACCAGCCTTCATTAAACCCGTACCACTTCTAAAATTTTATTGGCCCATTTAAGAGTTCTAATTTTTTTTAGTTGTATTAGCACTTCTTAGCCCCAAGAGTTTTGGTAGCACTTTAAAGTCAATTTTTTTTAAAACGAGGGAATCTCCTCCAAGATCCTACACTTTCAAAACTCACAGAAAATAAAAGCGGGGGAGAGCAAAAAGTGTAGAAGCTGTCGACTAAGGGGAGGCCGAAAAATCCTTCAAAGAAAGAAAATTTTGGTGAGGCTTGAATTGTGTCCCGGAATATCTTCCCTTAGCCAGATCATCTCTTGACCATCTTTTAAAGAATTTCAGGCAAGTATTGTTGAAATTAAAGAAAATAATAACCTAGAATCATATTATCTAGATAGATTAGGAATATGCATGAATTGGAAGAATACATGAACTAGTAGATTCATGTACTATGTAGATGAGATATATGAAATTAAATCATGATACATGTACTTAGACCCGGCCACGGGCCGGTTCCGGGTCCATAAATCCCGAAACCGGAACCGTGAGAACCGGTTCCGAGCCGGTTTTCGGTTTTTTTTCGAATTTCGTGTGAATAAAAAAATTAAAAAAATGTAAAATTCGGTTTTTTAAACGAAAAAAGCGAAATTAATTTTAAAAAAAATTTCCTTTTTTAAAATTTGATTTTGAAATTCAAATTTTTAATTTAATTTTGTTATTTCAATTTGAATTTTAATTAATTAGAAATTTAATTTTAATTTTTGAATTTTGAATTCGAATTTTAATTTGTGTTTGAATTCGAATTTAAATGTAAAAGAATAATAATTGAGATTTGAATTTGAAATTTGAAATGTAAATATTTTTAAAAACTAAATGTTATTGAATAACAATACAGATAAGTTAAAATTATAATAGAAAGTAAAAGATACAAATAGAAATTTAAAATACAAATAACTTGACTAATCACATTCACTAGTGCCTCCTCCTCCAGTTGTTGTTTCAGAAGTGTCCTCGGTGTCTTCGTCGTCATTTGTCTCATCTTGATCTTGTGTTCTTGAGGCAGCTCTCGACCAATCGTTAAGAAGACATTGGACTTCCAAATTCTCCGGCCTAATGGTAGATCTCCTCTCGTCCAGCGTGTTTCCTCCCATGCTAAATGCTTGCTCCACTGCAACCGTTGAAACAGGACAAGCAAGAATCTCCTTTGCCATTAAAGACAAAATGGGATAAACTTGTTTCTTTTGAGCCCACCATCTCAGTATGTCGAAAGTGTCCTCGTCGTCTGTAGCACTAAAATCAAAAGTAGTAGTTAAATAATTCTCAAGTTCCAGATTGGAACTTGAGGATCCTCGAGGATGTTTCGTCCGGTCACGAATTAAATTTTGGGCCTTGGTTAGTCGCGATGTGATGATACTAGAGGTGGTTTGTTGTGTTTGTGTAGCAACTTGTGAACCATATTTTTCATTATATTCAGTATAAACTTCAGTTAAACTATGTCTAACACTCGAAATAATCATGGAAGAAGAAGGGCAAGCATCAGTAATTGGATTCAAGGAATCAGAGTACAATGTAAGCAATTCACCTAAACCATCTAATTTAAGTCTAGGATCTAAAACTATAGCACATAAAAATATTTCAGGAATATTTAAAAAATATTTTTCCCATTTTGTTTTCATACTAATAATGCATTCAATTAATGGGGGCTCATTAGAAGTTATATGTTCGCAAAAAATACATACAACATTGCAAAGATGTGTTGCAACTAAATGACACGTAGGATAATAAACACCAGAAAGTTGATCAGTGGCATCGCTAAAGACTTTTAAAATTTCACATATTGTTGTGTAAATATTCCATTGGTTTGCATATAAATAAAGACTAGAAGATTGAACAACTTGGTCAAAAAATCCACATAATAATTCTTTATATTCAAAAGTAGACAACAAAAGTTTGTAGGTTGAGTTCCAACGTGTCGGAACGTCGCGTGCAAATTGTTTCGCCCTCATGCCATTTGCTTTACAAAATCTACCCCATTGTTTCATAACTTGGGGATGTGTCCACAGATAATGTATTGCAGTTCTAATTGGCTTAATATAAGTTTTTAAACTTCTAAGTCCATCTTGTACACACAAGTTAAAAAAATGACATGTACATCTAATATGAAAGAATTTACCACCTATCGATGGTTGACAGATTCTAATTAATTCATCAATACTACACGTGTTGGCACTTGCATTATCAAAAGAAATTGAAAAAATTTTGGAAGTTAAACCATATTCTTCTAAAATAATAAACATCAGATGGGAAATATTTTGTGCAGTGTGTGGATCATTGAAACAACGATATGCAAGCAAACGTTTTTGTATATTCCATGCATTATCAATCCAATAACAAGTAATTTCCATGTACGAGCAAGATTGCCAATGGTCACTCCAAATATCAGAACACAGAGAAACTTTGTTATCTAAACTAGCAAATCTTTAATCAATTCCTTCTTTTGTGTAGCTACCAATTTGTGAATTGTGCGTTTAAGTGTATTACGTGGGATGCGTCTAATTGCAGGATTAGCACTAGATGAAAGCCAGTTTTGAAAAGATAATTTATCACCAAAACTAAAAGAAAGTTGTTCTACAGCTACAAATCTAGCAGTTTCATCTCTAAAATCAGATTCAGAAAATTTAAAAGTTAAGATTCGTTACCAGATTGTGATGAAAATGTAGGTATTTGACTTTGATATCTAGAAATACCGATTTCCACCGGATGATTCTTCTCGATGTGCCGGATCAAGGTGCCATATCCTCCTCCATGTTGCCATTTGTAGGCTTTTGAACAATACTTGCAAATAGCTTGAAGATCACCAGAGGGAAGTGTCACCTTATCAAAGTGCTTGATGAAGATGTCGGATTTTTGTGACCTCCCACCCATCGATACCGTATGTGAGACCTGGATTTGTAATTGAGATTAATTGTGGAAGTTATCGAATTTTGATGATTTTTGGGGATTCAGATCTCTGTTTGTATGTTTGATTTTGTTTTCGGGTCGATTTCCCTCCTTAGAGAAATTCTGGAGATTTTCGAAATTTTGTGTTTAGAGGTATCTGCTGATAGCAGCTCTGATGACGTCATGCTTGTGTGGGCATCGTAGTCGCTGACGTAAGCCTTGCTGCTGGTAGCTTAGCGCGCTGTGTTCTTTGTTTTGGTAGCTGGCGACAGCAGTGCTTACGTGGATTTCAGCAGGAGAGCACTTTAGAATTTCGAAGCGGTGTTGTTTTGAGGAACCAGTCGATAGTTTATATTACCTGCTGATAACAGATATGTCGACGTAAGCATTACTGTTGAGCGTTGTGTGGATGACGTAGACTTTGCTATCGTCGGTCGATGGGTGTATCGCGTTAATTGTATGCCTGCTGGTTGTCAACGCGGGTCAACCTTCCTGTAGCGCGAAGAGGATGCGACATCGTTTTGAGGTGCAAGTGACGTAAGATTATCTGCTGGTGTTAGAACGTCACTGTAGCTTGCTGCTGATATTTAGCGAGAGCTGCTGCCAGCTATGATGACGTCAGTGGAGCGACGTCGTTTAAGTTAGTTGCAACGCCGCGTTTTGATGTTGCTGCTGGTATCAGTAGGAGGAAGTGCTTTTCGTTGTTTTGTGTATTGCTGCTGGATAACCAGCATTTGGTATTTAGAATCGCGTATCCTAAGCGACGTCGTTTGGTTTAGTTGCTGCGACGCCGTTTTGGCTTAGCGTTAGAAGCTCTTTTGTTGTTGTGCTACTGGTAGTCGAGGGTCGTTAATTGTGGGGAATGCGTCGACTATTGCTCCTGCTGGTTTTGTCGGTGGAAATACGCTCCTGCTGGTAGCAGCAGTTGAGAGTTTTATATATAGCAAGACTTGGTCTTCGTTGTGGATTACCAGTTTCCATACTTAGAGAAATATTTCCCGATTTTCGTTCTCTGTTCTTCAACCCTTGGTTACTATTCACCGTGAGCTTCTCCGGTAGATTCCCGTCGATTCCGGCCGTTGTTTTGGACAGTTGAGGTAGCGTTGGACTCCTCTCGAAGAGCTCTTTCACCCTATACCTTTTGTAGAGGCTGTTGTTAGCTGGAGCAAAAGCACGAAGTTGCTGTTCGTGTTCGTACGTTTCAAAAGTTGCAGGTAGCTTTTGAATTAT
>KV019610.1:214159-246697 GCA_001598015.1 Dorcoceras hygrometricum | reverse complement strand
CAGAAATAAACTAATGTCTCCTTTAGCTACTGCAGCAACTCTTGCTCCATTGCCAAGCCTCGAGTGGGTCTCACCCTCTCTAAGGCGTCGACTTCTTGTCATCACCTGCAAATCATTGCAGATATGAGATCCACATCCGGTATCAAGTACCCAAGAAGTTGAATTCAGAGACATATTTATTTCAATATAGAACATACCTTTTGCAGTTCGCAACTGCTCGAGGTACTCCTTGCAGTTCCTCCTCCAATGCCCAGCCTTGTGGCAGTGGTGGCAAACGTCCTCGCTCTTGTTAGGCTTAGAAGCCCTTTCCTTCGGGTTCTTGGAAGACTTTTCCTCTTTCGCAGGAGCAGAACGCTTCTTGCTCTTGCGTCTAAGCCCTTTATTCGCAGAGGAAGAGGAACCCAGAAGGAGGACGGGTTTGTCCTTCTCTATAGTACCCTCAAACACTACAAGCATGTTCACCACCTCTTCAAGAGTGGCTTCCAGCTTGTTCATGTTGAAGTTGACCACAAAGGGGTCAAATGCAGCAGGCAGTGAGAGGAGAAGTACATCCACAGACAGCTCATGTGGAAGTGCGATATCAAGGCCCGACAGCTTTTCAACGAGCCCAATCATACGAACCCCATGCTCACGGACCGAAGTCCCATCGCGCATGCGGCTCGTCATCAGCTCCTTGACAGCCGTGAACCTCTCATGTCGAGAGTTCTCCCCGTACAGTTCTTTGAGATGAAAAAGTATGGCAGAGGCATACTTTGTCTTCTCAAAGCGTCGTTGCATTTCATTGGACATCGATTCCATCACATAGCATCGAGCTTTAACCTCGTCGTCACGCCATTCGTTAAGCGTAATCAGCTCCTCGGGGCTGACATCGGCAGGGGTTTCCTCCGGAGGGGACTTCTCTATCGTATAGAGAAGCTTCTCCGAAGCCAGTACAAGATTAAGGTTACGGAGCCAGTCTTGGTAGTTAAGACCAGTGATATTAGATGTGTTTCATGATAGCCGTCATACCCACTATCACATCTAACATACGCTTTAGTGCATTCTAGGTCTTTACTCAACGCAATTGTAAATCATTACACACATAATGAAAGTAAAGAACGCCATATAAGTAAATGCGAATATCATATATAAAGACTGTTTGTACACTAGGAACATGTTCAGAATACACAGAGATTCAGAATGCACAGCGACATGATAGCCGTCATACCCACTATCACATCTAACATACGCTTTAGTGCATTCTAGGTCTTTACTCAACGCAATTGTAAATCATTACACACATAATGAAAGTAAAGAACGCCATATAAGTAAATGCGAATATCATATATAAAGACTGTTTGTACAAGAGTCTATAAAACCCACACGCCACAAGTTGGCTAGTTGGGCATCTACTCTAACAATATGATGACGTCACCGATGACGTCATCAACGCTAATCCATCTGCTGATCCTTCAGCACGACGTCGCATCATCTTTTGCGCTTCGCTTCATCTGCTGATTGCTTCCTGCGATTGTGATGACATCACTGCTGATGTCATCACAGCTGATTCCAAATCTTGCGCATCTTCTCCACTGCTGATATCTCTTCATCTGCTGATCACTGTAGCTTCCAGCTCCAGCTGATCTTTATCGTTCCAGCTCCAGCTTGCGATTCTTCGTAGCTTCTTGAATAGCGACTGTCAATAGATTCATCAACAGTACTTATAAACGCGACTGCTAACAGATTCGTCAACAGTAACTTGCGCTGGCAACTGCCGACAGCTTCGTGAATAGTAACTGACATCAGCTTCGACAACAGTAACTTGCGACTGGAATCTTCTTCTACGACGTCGCTTCTGATTCAACTTTGGACGTCTCCATTGCTAATCCAGCTGCCGATTCCATGAACATCAAACCAACTGCTGATTGTTTATATTGCGAACCAACGGCTGGACAGATTCTTCGACTGTTCATCATCTTCTTCGATAGCTAGAATCTGCACACTTAATTGGAATTGTTAGAAACACAATAACAGGTTTTGTGTAATTCAAAACTTAATCAGGATCTGTCAAAACAGATTCATCATACAACAAATCCTCCAGATCCAGACGGTAGAGCCAAAACAGGAGCAGTAGTCAACTTCTCCTTCAACGTCTGAAAACTAGACTCGCACTCGTAAGTCCATACGAACTTCTTATCCTTCTGAGTCAACTGAGTCATAGGCCTGGCTATGGAGGAAAACTTCTCAATGAAACGCCTATAATAGCCGGCCAATCCCAAGAAACTACGGATCTCGGAAACATTCCTAGGTCTCTCCCAGTTAAGAACTGCTTCGACCTTACTTGGATCCACCGAAATTCCTTGCGCTGAAATCACATGACCCAAAAAGATAATTCTATCAAGCCAAAATTCACACTTACTGAACTTGGCGTACAAGTGCGAGTCTCTCAATCTCTGCAACACTAATATCAGATGCTCCTTATGCTCTCTCAAACTCCTCGAATAAACCAAGATGTCATCTACGAAGACAATCACGAACCGATCGATGTACTCATTAAAGACGCGATTCATCAAATTCATGAAAACAGCTGGGGCATTCTTCAACCCAAACGGCATCACAAGAAACTCATAATGCCCATATCTCGTCCGAAAAGCTGTCTTCGCCACATCAGCTTCTCTAATCCGCAACTGGTGGTATCCAGAACGCAAGTCAATCTTTGAGTACACCACCGATCCTTGCAACTGATCGAACAAGTCATCAATCCTCGGCAAGGATACTTGTTCTTCACCTTTGCTTTGTTCAATTGCCAAAAATCAACACAAATCCTCATAGATCCATCCTTCTTCTTCACGAATATAATCCGAGCTCCCCAAGGCGACATACTCGGTCTGATGAAGCCTTTCTCTAGAAGATCTCCCAACTGTTCCTTGAGCTCCTTCAACTCAGCTGGCACCAAACGATACGGGGCTCTAGAAATCGGGGCTGTACCGGGCACCAACTCGATACTAAAGTCGATCTCACATCTCGGAGGGAATCCAAGAATCTCATCCGGAAACACATCGAGAAACTCTCGGACGATCGGGATGCCGCTCAACTCCAATCGTGGCTCTTGGGAAACGTGAAGCGCATAGATCATAAATCCAGCATTATCCAGCGATAGCAGGCTAAACATCTCCATGGTAGATACCAGTGGAATCTTCGAGCGTGAATCGGCACCATAGAAATCCCACTTCTCACCCGATTCAGGGCGAAATCTCACCGCACCATGGAAGCAATCAACGGTAGCCTTATAGCTAGACAACACATCCATTCCCAAAATGCAATCAAAATCCCTCATCTCCAAGACAATCAGATTCGCCACTATCACATTTTGATCAAATCGAATCACACTATCTACCACAATCTCACGGGAAATCACCCGCACACCAGCAGGAGTAGATACAGATACGACATCACACAGTGGGGTAACTATAAATCCACACTCATGCACAAACCATGCAGAAACAAGGAGTGTGACGCTCCTGTATCAATTAAAACTCTCGCAGGAAAATCAAAGATAGAACATGTTCCTGCGATAAACATTCCAGGTGTCTCCTCAGCCTGCTCTCTCGTAAAGGCATTCACCTGGGCCTGCTGCGGCATCTGAAACTGAGGTCTAGAGGGTCCTCCAAACCTAGACAGCTCATGGGGTTGGAATCCAGATCGCTGGGTCGGAACAGGAAACTGCGGTCTCTGTGAAGAACAACCAGCCGAACCCTGCTGCGAAGGAACCGAATTCTATCCCCTCAACAAAGGACACACTCTAACATAGTGTCCGGGCTATCCGCAGTTACGGCAAGACCCCTGAACTCCACGACAATGCGAAGTCGGATGCTTTCCCCCGCAGTGTCCACAAGACATACTGCCAGAACCACTGCTACAAGAACTCACAGAACCAGAGGAACTCGAATTCGCCTTCTTCTTGAACTGCTTCCCTCGAGGTCTAAATTGTTGACGATTCTATGCTGTGACCCTTGAGGAGACTGAAACGATTGCGACATACTCTGCACTGGCTGAAGAGCACGTCCAGATGTCGGCTGAACCGGAGCCTCTGCCTCCAACAAACTCTCCTCAATGTCTACCGCTCTATTCACAGCGTCAACATAAGTCGCAGGAGAACCAGACAACATCATCCGGAACAGGTCAGGCTTCAATCCCTTCATAAACTTGTTCCTCTTCGTCCTCTCTTGGTTGGCTACGTGTGGCACGTACATCAGAAGCGAAGAAAACTGCCTGGCATACTCGGCCACCTTCATCGTCCCTTGCTTCAAATTATCAAACTCCCGTTCGCGACTGTTGTAGTAGTACTCCGGGTTATACTCCTGTCGGAACGCGACATAGAAGTTCTCCCAAGTAATCACAACCCCACTCTCACGTAAGATACGGGAAGTACATCTCCACTAGCGCTGCGCATTATCCCTCAACTGCAACACTGCCAACTTCAATCTCTTCTCGAGAGTGTACTCCAAAGTATCAAACAGCTCCTCCATCTGCACAAGCCAACTCTCGGCCAACGCACCACCCTCAGCAGCAGCAAAAGTCGGAGGGTTCGTCCGCTGGAACCTAGCTAAGACTAGCTCCATCTCGCCTATCTGTCTCGTAACATCCTCAACCTACTGATTGCCATCATCACTATCCGAGGCCCTAGACTCCTCTGCGGTACGTCTAGTAGTCCTACCTCTACCTCTCCTCGGTGGCATCTAAACAATTCTCAAGGTAATACTAATATCAGATATCAAAGAGACAGATAATATAATCACGTAAGTCAAAGAGTCAATCAAGAATCAAATCAAAACTCTGTGCCTAGACTCGAGTGTGATCAAAAGAAAGCGAGCTTATCCCTGTTTAGGCTCCGATACCAAAAATTTTAGGCCCCGTGCTAATCACTCAAGATTAAAGCATAATTAAGCACATAATCACGGAAGCGTAAAAACAGGGCTTAAAAATTTATGAAATAATTTGGGCCTGAACTCAAATCGTCATTTAAAATATCAATAATCGAAATACGAGTTAAATCAAACTCAAGAAAAATAGGTAACATAAAATCCAAAATAAGATACAGATCCCCATATACAAATAAACACAGGGCACCCCTGGTTGAATACATAATACAATATATAACTGGGACTCAAGGGAATGGGGATCGACCAACTGGAACTCCACTCTGTGCAGCTTGGTTACCTGAAGATCCTGCAAATGGGTAACACAGACCCAAAAGACACAAAAACAGGAAAAGAAATACGAGGTCAAGCCTCTGTACGAAGAGCCATAAAACCAGCAAATCATGCAACATGCTATAAATCAATTCTATGAAATGCTTGAGGCTATCAAGGAATCGGTAATCAAGACCAGTGTATCAACTGGAAAATCATCTCAAGTCGAGCCTCTATACCCACACAGTGTATCAACCGGGAAAATCATCGGTCCGTGATCTTCAGGGCCCGTCAGCCCATCACAGCTCGATGGTAGACACTCGAATCCGGCAGTCACAACTCCGATTATAGCGTTGGACTTTTCAGGCACGACACATCTATCGGCCAGTCACAACGTGGCTCTCAATCGGGACATCAATCAATCAATCTGGCTCAAGATGTATGCATAAATGACATTCAATAATCAATTCTAAATGCATACAATAACAGTACATGAAAACATAATATATAACTCAAGCAATTCATCAAACTGTTCCACGTAAAATCACATAATCAATTCAACAGATTTCATAACATGAAATACAGCCATGTCCACGTTCAAAGCTGTTAGAGCTGTTCAATTCGTACCTCCAATAGCTTAATTCTACCTCAACAGATTTCCCAAAGCAAGGCACAATTCAACCTGCACAATTCTGCCCTTCACTGGTCACGCACACACAGCAGGCACTTCCTGGAAGCTGAAATCCAAAAGCTAACGAGAGCTGAAGAAGTTTCGGGTTTCACTTAGCGAAGATAATCAAACAACACTGCTACTTTGCGATCTCCTCCAAGATCGAACTACAGCCTCAAATGGGTAGCAATCGAAAGAGCAAAAGACAAGGAATCTAGCGCCACCAATCTCGTTCCAAACAACGGCTGGAATCGACAGTAATCTAGGGAAGAAATGCTCGGGTGAACAGTAATCGAGGGTTTCGAAGATGGAGATAAGAAATTTTGGGTGGAAAATAATCTAAGTGTCGATCAACACTTATGCATATATATAAATCTCCATACAACAGCTTCTTCTCAAATCAAACAGACGCCATATAATGCTACAGTAGAAATCTTACGACAGAAACCATCTTTTCCTCTCAACGAAATCAACAGCAACCATCAGGCATTGCATACACAACGGAACATCAAAACGACACCGTACCAACTAATAAAAACTACGTCGCAGTGCTCCAACAGTTCGGGACAATTTCTCTCGCGAAACGACCAACAGCTGAATCTAAAAATAGATCAAAAACGACGAAGTATAAGGTTCCCGCTAACAAAGGTAAAACGACGTCACCTTACTAACAACAGCTGGTCACTCAAACCAACAGCTGGTCCCTCGCAAATGCAACGACAGATTAGCACTAGAACATCAGTAGTCAACTCAACTGTTGACCAACACTTGACAGCTGCTCGCGCACGCGTTAACGCTAACTGCTGAAATACCAATGTCTGAAATCCACGTCGGCATGCTACTGTTCCTACCAATGTTAGAGTAGATGCCCAACTAGCCAACTTGTGGCGTGTGGGTTTTATAGACTCTTGTACAAACAGTCTTTATATATGATATTCGCATTTACTTATATGGCATTCTTTACTTTCATTATGTGTGTAATGATTTACAATTGCGTTGAGTAAAGACCTAGAATGCACTAAAGCGTATGTTAGATGTGATAGTGGGTATGACGATAGTGTATAAATCTCTGGCCTGAGTACTAGAAGTGTTTTAGGTAAATGTGTTTACCTAGTTACACTCACGATGTCACTATTCGATCTCCAAGATGTATGCATAGTTATCGGATCTATAGCGACTCTCGATTTACCAATGGTCGTTGATCTGATCGGGATATATGGATTGAAAGGACCGTACTGTACGCTAACCACGACCAACTGGTTCTTGCAGGCACTATCAGTGTTACCTAGGGGATCATGGGGCGATGTTGCTAGATGTTTTACCATGATCCGTTGGGCAAGTCCGAAATTGTGATTCCGGAGCCACAATGGTTGTGGGCCCACGGCTAGCTGTATCCCTGAACCATTGAGGGTCACACAAGTACTAGATTCGAGATTCCCGCACGGATACTAAGCTCAATGTGTTGAGCACGAGAAGAGGATTTCGGGAAGTGCGACTTCCTAAAAGTCAACAGGGGTCAAAGCGAGGTTCCCGCTGTTAAGGGGCAAAACGGTCATTTTGCACTGGGATTCTGAAAAATGGTTCTTCAGATCATAATATTCAGTTTTGGAAACTGAGTCGATCCGTCCGATCTGATCGGTGATCGGAGTTACGGTGAAGTCTCGGTGGTGGAGATGAACTGAATGTTCATCGTTGGACCCGGGCCCGTTGGGCCGGTCCAAGTCCAACACCTAAGCTTATTTAATTAAGCCTAAACCTAGACTAAACCTAACACTTTACACAACTCCCAAAAACCCTAAAGCGGCAGCCTCCTTCCCTCCTCTCTCAAACGCCGCCGCCGCCGCAGTGCGCCGCCGCCCGTCTTCTCCGGAAATTTGTTTCCGGCCAATTAGACGAGGAGAATCCGTTCGTGCTGATCTCGTCAGTCCTTCTAGTGCAGGCTGACGAAGGATTCTCGTTTCTGGTTGTGGACTGGATTGGCGATATCTACCGCAGTCTACCGAGAAGAGCCGACGTTATTGTAACTACGGTTGGAGCCAGGCACAAGTGCCAGCAAGGTAGTGGTTTTGAACCCCCTATGAATGACGATATTTGTATTGTTGTTTTTCTTATTGATCATCTCCCGGCTTTTATTCTATGTTCTTCCGCTGCCTCGCCGGGGGGCGGATCCGGATCCCTAACAGTGGTATCAGAGAAAGTGTTTTTCGGATCTGATCAATATGAATTGCCTGAATTGTATCTAATGTATCAATTTCAGATTGGATCATCGAAATTTCTCGAAATTCCGGCCACGCCACCGCCGCTTGCGGCGACGCCCTTTCCTTCCCGCCGCGCGCACATGCGCGCGCGACAACCATGCGCGTTGGCCGCGCATGGTGGCTGGAAGCGGCGCTGCACGACGCGCAAGCGTTGCGCATCGAGGGGCTGAGAACTGCCGCCCTTCCTCGCGCGCGTGATGCACGCTGGCCGCGCAGCTGCGGTGCGCCAGTCGCACGATTGGCGCGAGATGGGCGAACGTTGGTCGTGAAAAAAGTGTTTGTCTCTAGGAATGCCACCTTTATGGAAAGGGAATTTCTACTTGATAGAAAGGGCAAAATAGTAGAACTCGAAGAGGTTCGAGAGCCAATTGAAGTACCAAGTGAATCTCCCGCACCTACTGAGCCAGTACCAGATATGGTCACACCTAGGAGATCCGAGAGGATTCCTAGAGCTCCTGAGAGATATGGTTTTCTCCTTGAAGATGATCAAGTTGATCAAGTTGTTGGATCTGATCCAAGAACTTTCAAGGAGGCAATTTCCGATGCTGATTCTAATTTGTGGCTTGAAGCAATGCAGTCTGAGTTTGACTCAATGCATTCAAACCAAGTTTGGACTCTCGTTAACCCTCCCGGAGGAATTGTTCCTATTGGGTGCAAATGGGTATACAAGAGGAAACTTGGGCCTGATGGCAAGGTAATGACCTATAAGGAACGACTGGTCGCGAAAGGTTACACTCAAAGGCAAGGTGTTGACTATGATGAAACCTTCTCGTCAGTTGCAATGTTCAAGTCAATTAGAATACTGTTAGCCATAGCCGCATGGTACGACTATGAGATATGGCATATGGATGTGAAAACTGCGTTCCTTAATGGAAACATTAAGGAAGAGATCTATATGACGCAGCCTGTGGGTTTCACATCTGTTGGAAGCGAGCATAAGGTAGGCAAGCTTTAGAGATCAATCTACGGTCTCAAACAAGCATCGCGAAGTTGGAACCTGAGATTCGATGAAACAATTAAGGAATTTGGTTTCATCAAGAATCGTCCGAGGTCTTGGTTGTACTGATTAGTCCTCATGACTCGAAACGTCATTGAGACTCTACATGATATGCGTCTCACTTTGACCCGTTTGCCGACTCACTTGGGGTCACCAGGCGTCGGGATTGGGTGAGACCCCGATGCATGTAGGAGTCGATGCATCGTTGTCGAGGATTCACCGCTCGTAGACATGCGTGGATATCCTATGCTATCTGAGGGGATAATAGTGTATAAATCTCTGGCCAGAGTACTAGAAGTGCTTTAGGTAAATGTGTTTACCTAGTTACACTAGCGATATCACTATTCGATCTCCAAGATGTATGCATAGTTATCGGATCTATAGCGACTCTCGATTTACCAATGGTCGTTGATCTGATCGGGATATATGGATTGAAAGGACCGTACTGTACGCTAACCACGACCAAGTGGTTCTTGCAGGCACTATCAGTGATACCTAGGGGATCATGGGGCGATGTTGCTAGACGCTTTACCATGATCCGTTGGGCAAGTCCGGAATTGTGATTCCGGAGCCACAATGGTTGTGGGCCCACGGCTAGCTGTATCCCTGAACCATTGAGGGTCACACAAGTACTAGATTCGAGATTCCCGCACGGATACTCAGCTCAATGTGTTGAGCACAAGAAGAGGATTTCGGGAAGTGCGACTTCCTAAAAGTCAACAGGGGTCAAACCGAGGTTTCCCGCTATTGAGGGGCAAAACGGTCATTTTGCACTGGGATTCTGAAAAATGGTTCTTCAAATCATAATATTCAGTTTTGGAAACTGAGTCGATCCGTCCGATCTGATGGGCGATCGGAGTTACGGTGAAGTCTCGGTGGTGGAGATGAACTGAATGTTCATCGTTGGACCCGGGCCCGTTGGGCCGGTCCAAGTCCAACACCTAAGCTTATTTAATTAAGCCTAAACCTAGACTAAACCTAACACTGACACAACTCCGAAAAACCCTAAAGTGGCCGCCTCCTTCCCTCCTCTCTCAAACGCCGCCGCCGCCGTCGCCTCCGCCGCCGCCCGTCTTCGCCGGAAATTCGTTTCCGGCCAATTCGACGAGGAGAATCCGTTCGTGCTGATCTCGTCAGTCCTTCTAGTGCAGGTTGACGAAGGAGTCTCGTTTCTGGTCATGGAACGGATTGGCGATATCTACCGCAGTCTACCGAGAAGAGCCGACGTTATTGTAACTACGGTTGGAGCCAGGCACAAGTGCCAGCAAGGTAGTGGTTTTGAACCCCATATGAATGACGATATTTGTATTGTTGTTTTTCGTATTGATCGTCTCCCGGTTTTTATTCTATGTTCTTCCGCTGCCTCGCCGGGGGGCGGATCCGGATCCCCAACAACCAAAACGCGATGAATGAATGCTCATGCAACTCACTGCTGATTTCCTCACGTAATAGCTCACAACTGGTCACGATACTACTGAAATACTAACAGCTGAATTTCCCACAAACCTTACTGCTGAAACGCTACTGGGATCATTCCCCGCTAGCAAAAGCAACTACTGAACTTCAATTCCCGAAGTATGAACTTCACTAACCAACTTCACTATAATTCCTCAAAATCCGAAATTCGAATTCCCTAAAATCTCGTGACTAATCCTAAGACAAAACTGATTAATCACTATTCGAATTTCTTAATTCTCACATGCATGGGTATACAGATCCGTCAATCCGTAATCCTGATCCTTCCTGCTGTTGAAGGGGCACACTGGTTCGTCAGCTAGGCACTCACCCTTCCTCTAGGGACCGTCTGTTGTCTAAGTCATAATTTAAAACTTTTCTGTAAACATTCTTTCTTTCTGCTCTCTCTTTCGTAAAGTCAGTTTTTCTCTTCTTTCTCGTACAGTTTACTGGTTTTCATTGTCTTTTGATGTTCTGGGACTTTATGAGAATTCTCTGTAAAACTTGCGAAGATGAAAACTGAATAAAGTCACTCAAAATTGTTCGAATGAATCGAATTAATCTTCCGAATTGAAGCGGAAATGAATAAGGAATTTAAATCTGTACTTCTTGTACCAATCGAAGAAGAATCGAAGGCTAAAAAAAACGGAATCTGAGTTGTACATAAGTATCTCAGCATAGAAGAATGAAATCAGATTCTGCCTGTGGGTCAACTCAGATGTAAATAGAATTAAATCGGGTTATTCAGATGTCAATGTTCAACCGTAGTCAACTCAGATGTCAACAGAAAACACAATATAGTTAAACAATTAAGATTTGAAACAGAACTCGCATCTGAACTTCGAATAACATAGAAACAGAATTCTAACTTAGAATCTGTTCAATATGAAAATTCAGCTTTTGGTTTAAGAACCAGATTTCAGACTTGATCATATGAACTTACATGAACAATGAAGGAAAACTTAAGAAATCAAAATATCTCAAGAAATTTCTGGAAATCAATCGAATAAGCTACTTGTAAGCTACTTCGAAGAAAATCTTTAGAAAACTCAAGAACTAACTGAAAGAACATCATCAAACATTTTCTAAAAATCTTTTTGAATCAAAAGCCAGTAAACACGTACTTCTTCATAAAAACAGAACATTAACTTTCTTTTCTTTGAAGAACAGTTGTGGCTATCTTCAAATCTTTAAAACACATACAAACATGCATACATAACTGAATATATGCTTTCATGAGTGTATCAAGAAACAGAGTTACTTGCATGTATTCTACAACACATTCACAGTAGAAATCCGGCAATCACGTACGCACCGCTTGTCTCCTTCGAAAACATTGAAAGGTTTTGCTCAATTCTTCACAGAGAACACCGCTTGCGTTTTGGAAAGTGTTTTGATTTGTAAATAATGATGCATGATGTGTATAATATCCTATATATATGAATTAAAATGCCTAAGAAAGAAACACGTTTAATCAATATGACAAGGATCTTTTAAAAAGTGCAACTCCATTTTAAAATGAAATCTAATGCTTCGAACCGAGCAATTTTATTTGAAAAGAAGGATTCAATTGGTTTGTATGAATCGACCAAACAGCTTCTGCAATTGCATTCTAAAATCTGGAAATCAATTCACTAAGGCAGGAACTGATTAACACATATAACTTAAAATCTGAAATTCAACTTGATGCATAAACGAAAGCTGAATTCATACATTAAAAATTCAAGAATTCAACCGAAATAAAAGTTGAATAAAATAGCATTTCAATTTAATCTCTCATATATTATAACTTCTTAATTGTGGCCATACAAATATCTGGGCGTTACATATTCACCGTCTTCTCAGAGATAATTTTCAAAGGAGGGAAGGTCTTCGCCTCTCCCAAGGTGACCGCAGGGTCGCCTTTCAAAAGAACACAAATTTGAGCCGCAAAACCCTTGGCTCTTTTGGTCGTTCTGTCTGCCATCTACTCCAAAACCTCAAAAATAATTTTTCTCCAATTGACCTTAATCCCAAAGTGAATAGCCGTCACCATCAAAAATCTTTCGTGGGTTACAGCATCAAAAGAACCCGCTTTCACAGTAATAGATTTTGCCAAGATATCGTTCAACAAACGAAACTAATATTTCATCACCCTCTTCTTGCACGAGAACTCAACAGGCCTACCAGATTTATAGAACAGAGTTCTTGCCTGCAAAACCAAATCGTTTGTCACTTCTGATAAATCGGTTAACCCATCAATGGGCAGATTGAAAACGTCGGAAAACCTATCCTCAGAAATTGCGACATACTTCCCGAAGACAGCACAAGTAATATCACCATCTTGCACTATAGCTGTATCGAAAAACTGTTCTAATTCCTGCTCATACAACACAGAGGGACATCCTAGAAAACCTCGAAGCCCAGTAGCCTCTAGGGCTCGGAACATTTGTACCATCCCCTCATTATCTAGAATCCCCAAAACGGAATCGAAGTTGACCTGCAGAGCGTTGGTGATGAATGTTGAAGCCATTGAGAAATAGTTACTTGATTGAGAAGACTCCTAAAATATGAATATTCTGCAAACAAAGAACACTAGAATGCAAGAATACACAAAAGCTTGAAAGTAATTTTGCGCAAAGTAAGGTAACTGAGAAAAGAAACGGCGTAATGTAAACAGAGAATGTGAAACGGTGAGAGAATGTGGATGTGACGTTTCGTATGATTACAACACGTGTCAATCATCCGTTGGCGCGATTATAATTTGAAAAGATTTAGACAAATTGCGAAATGATTTTGAAAAGATTTTAAAAGGATTTTGAATTTTAACCGCGAGGTTGAAAAGGTAAAATAGATAACTGGCACCAAATGTTTAACACGTCACAACCTTAGGAATCTGTATTGATGTATCAGCAGGGATGTTACCAGATCTGATTACATATAAGAATCGACTGTGTATATATGAGATCTTAGTGTATCCAAATCTCACATATTCAGGCGACTCAGCACTTATTAATGCAGATCTCTTGTTCCCCACAAAGCTGAGACTTACCAAGTCTAAAAAATTTTACCAGATCTGAAAATCCATGGTGAACCCCATGAATAGTAGACTCAGATCTGATATACACAGAAAGATGTTCAACCTGTAATTGTTAGCGCAGAGACAAATCAAGGCAGTTCTAACAGACCCAACAGGTTTCTAAAATAAGAAAACTTAGCGTCTGGTAGAGGCTTTGTGAATATGTCAGCTACTTGCTGGTCAGTCAACACATACTCCAACCTGACGTACTTCTGGAGTACATGATCTCTTATGAAGATGTCTGATGTCGATGTGATTTGTTCTAGAGTGCAGCAAGGGATTTTGAGTAATCGCGATGGCACTGGTGTTGTCACAGAGAATAGACGCTTCAGAAGCATCAATGTCGTAGTCCTTTAGCTGGTGTTATATCCATAAGATCTGGGCACAACAACTTCTAGCCGCTAAGTACTCTGCTTCAGCTGTGGACATTGCAATATATGTTTGCTTCTTACTAAACCAAGAAATCAGGCGATCTCCCAAGAATTGACAAGTACCACTCGTGCTTCTACGATCAAATCTACATCCTGCGTAGTCTGCATCACTGTAACCAATTAGTTGAAAGCTAGAATCTTTGGGATACAAAAGAATAACATTGGAAGTTCCCTTGAGATATTTCAGTATACGCTTTACAGCAATATAATGAGATTGCTTTGGCTCCGATTGGAATCTAGCACACATACAGACAGCAAACATGATGTCTGGTCTGCTTGCAGTTAAATAAAGCAGGGAGCCTATAATACCACGATATAGAGATACCTCAATGGCAGATCCAGCTACATCTTTATCTAGCTTGATTGAGGAGCTCATTGGGTTTGCTGCTGCTGAAAAGTTATCCATCCCGAATTTCTTCAGCAGTTATTTCGTATACTGTGCTTGATTAATGAAGATTCCATTGTCAAGATGTCTAACTTGTAAGCCCAGAAAGAACGTCAGCTCTCCCATCATGTTCATCTCAAACTTGTCTTGCATCAACATAGAAAATTTCTGTCATAGTTTGGGGTTAGTTGACCCAAATATAATGTCATCAACATAAAATTGCACTAACAGAACATGATCAGATTTCACAAATTTAAATAGCGTCTTATCAACTCTGCCTATTGTGAAATCATGCTCAATAAGAAACTTAGATAGTGTATCGTACCAAGATTTGGGTGCTTGCTTCAACCCATATAGAGCTTTATCGAATTTATAAACATAATCTGGATATGTATGATTGACGAAGCCAGGAGGTTGTGAAACTTACACTTCCTCAGTTAGGATGTCATTAAGAAATGCGCTCTTAACATCCATTTGAAAAACCTTAAAGTCTTTATATGCAGGATACGCAAAGAACATGCGAATGGCTTCTAATCGGGCTACAGGAGCAAACGTTTCATCGAAATCTATTCCTTCCATTTGCCTAGAGCCCTGAGCAACTAGTGTAGCTTTGTTTCTTGTTATTACTCCATCTTCATTCATTTTGTTCCTAAAGACCCAGATAGTTCCTATTACTGAATCTTTATATGCAGGATACGCAAAGAACATGCGAATGGCTTCTAATCGGGCTACAGGAGCAAACGTTTCATCGAAATCTATTCCTTCCATTTGCCTAGAGCCCTGAGCAACTAGTGTAGCTTTGTTTCTTGTTATTACTCCATCTTCATTCATTTTGTTCCTAAAGACCCAGATAGTTCCTATTACTGAATTATTATAAGGTCTAGGTACAAGTTGCCAAACATTAATTCACTTAAACTGATTTAGTTCTTCTTGCATTGCATCTACCCAGCTTGGGTCTGCTAAGGCTTCTTCTATCTTCTTAGGTTCTATATGCGATATGAATGCTGAATCAAAATGATAATGCATAAGCTGGCTTCGTGTGCGAACAGTAGAATTAATGTCACCTATGACCTGCTCGGGTGGATTATTTCTGTTCCACCAAAGATCAGATCCGATTTGATTTGCTCCTTGTTCTACTTGGATGTCTGGCTGTATGGTCACATATGGATTGTTTGATGTCAATCGATAATATCCTTGTTCTAGATTTGATCCAGATATCAGTTGAGATGTGCTCGCATTTTGTGCATCAGATGTTGATTGATGTACTATGGCAGCTGCGTTGAATCTAAAACTAGTCTCATCAAAGACAACGTGTGTTGATTATTCAACAGTCAGGCTTCAATTGTTGAAAACTCGACAAGCTTTGCTCACCGCTGAATAACCTAGGAAGATACCTGCATCAGATTTTGCATCAAAAGCTGTTAGGTGCTTTTTACCGTTATTATGAATGAAACATCTGCACCCAAACACCCTGAAATATGATATGTCAGGTTTCTTGCCACTCCAGATCTCATAAGGGGTTTTATCATGCAACTTATTTATCATTGATATGTTCTGAGTGTAGCAAGATGTATTAACTGTTTCTGCCTAGAATTTTTGGGAAATCCCGTAGTAAGAAATCATAGTCTAGCAGCTTATTTTAAAGTACGGTTCCTCCTCTCAACTAGCCCGTTCTGTTGAGGAGTTCTAGCTGCAAAAAGCTCATGCTTTATCCCTATGTCATTCAGATGAGAAGATAATTTTTTATTTAAAAACTCGGTGTGAGACCTAAAATTAATAAAATATTAATTGTTGGATTAATCGGTTTTAGAGAAATTCTGGAAATACCAGTAATTTTGGTGTTTGTGTTAGAAATAGGGTTTTGTGGTGAAAGCTGGTATCAGTTGTCGCAGGAGATCAATACGCCGTCGTTTAGCGTTTGGTGAAGTCTGTCAGCAGTTGGAATTTTAGGCGTTGTGTTGTGTTTAGAAACTGCAGCAATGCTGATGTGGTAGGAAGCAGTAGCAACACTGACGTGGATTTCAGACGTTGGTGTTTTAATCGCAAGAATCAGCAGACAGCGTTATAGAACCCTGAAGCGATGACGTTTTGGTGAACAGGAACCAGCCGTTGGGTGAAACTACATCGTTTTGGGAATTCAGCAGTTGGTGTGTTTCCTCTAGTAGCGATCAGCTGCTGGGTTATGCGACGCCGTTTGCATTTAGTTGAAACGCAGCGTTTTGGGTATCACGTATGGTACCAGTTACAAGGATCTATTGCGTTATTTTATCCAGCTGGTGGTTTAGGTGATCAGCTATCTACAGATATGATGAGGTGTCCTATGCGACGTCGTTCGGTTAAGTTGATGCGACACCGTTTTGTTTAGCGCTGTTTGAGAGAGTTGACTTCTGGTTGCGTTAACAGCAATGTCGACTGGTTTTGTCGGTGGAGTTGTTCTTGCTGCTGTCAGCTGGTGAGAAGCGTATATATATTAGAAGACTTGGTCTTCGATTGGAATAAAAGATTTCCATACTTAGCGATATTTTCTCCCTATTGTTGTTCTTCGCTTCAAACCCTAGAACACTCTTCACCGTAGCATTTCTCCGACAATTTCCGATGTTTCCCGCCTTTGCTTTGAGGAAGACTGGTGGCGCTGCTCTTCTGGAGAGTTTCTCTTTCGATTGATACCATTCTCGGAGGCTATTGTTAGCTGGAAGTAAGATCACGAAGTTGTTTACTTCGGCCATGTGCTCGCTGTTCAGGTAGCCTTTCGAATTAGCGATAAGATCTTACCTTAGAGCTTTGTTATGAGCTTCCTGTTGAGTATAATGGTAGAGTAATAGCTGGTTGTAGTGTATAACTCTCCAGAAGAGCAGCGCCACCAGTCTTTCTCAAAGAAAAGGCGGGAAAAGACGGAAATTGTCGGAGAAATTCTACGGTGAACAGTGTTCTAGGGCTCGAAGCAAAGAAAAACAATCTGGAGAAAAAATCGCTAAGTATGGAAATCTTTTATTCCAATCGAAGACCAAGTATTCTAATATATATAAGCTTCTCACCAGCTGACAGCAGCAAGAACAACTCCACCGACAAAACCAGCTTTGTTATGAGCTTCCTGTTGAGTAGAATGGTAGAATAATAGCTGGTTGTAGTGTATAACTCCCAGCCGTGATTTCTGTGCCTGCGTCCTGTAGGTTTTATGTTTTGTGCGCTGTGTGTTCAGCAGGTTGCGTATTAGATTTCTCGGGACCCTTGTTGTGGTAATCTTTACACAGAATTAAGGTACGGATTTGGAGCTTGTGAATCAGCAGGTTTATAGCTTGAGTGAATTGTAGTTGCTGATCTCGTGAGATGGTTGTGTATGTTTGCTGTTGTGGATGCTGTTTTGCATATGAGTTATGCTAGTGTTGCATACACGCATTATCATCTCATTTCAGCTATTGCAGCCATTGCTTCATTGTTGTTGCTCTGTTTTCTTACCAGGATCAGGGATTTGTTAGCCCCTATGCGCCGAGTGTTAACTACCACAGTTCATAGGTTGGGCAAAGGCAGGTTGAGCTTTTGATGCATCTGGTATTGGTGGGCGAGTAGGGGTGAGTGTGTAGCTCCCACATGTCCTACACTAACCGTGGCCACACATATCTATTGCAGATTCTGTTGAGCTGTGCATTGAGTTCTTTGGCTTCCTTCCTTGGTTGTAGCCTTCGGCTGTTGTCCCTGGTCTCATGCATATCATCTGCATTTTATTCTTGTTGTTTACTGTTGTTTTGTAGTTTCCCTCTGTACTGGGGTTTGACCCCATGTCCCTTTGGGGCTTGGTTGTTTTGTTGTCTTTGTTGTTTTCAGGGAATCCAGGTTTTACAGCTGGTCGTGGATTTAATCCAGCTGGAGGTGGTTAGAGTGCCCTAGGAGGTGGTTATAGTGTCCCAGTTATGTATACTATTTATATGCACTGGTTCACCGCGGGTGGGATGTCCAGGGTGATGCTTAGGCTATTGTAACTGGCCGATAGCCAGGGGATACCATTTTCTATGCTGCCTTGTTGTTTGTTGTAGCCTTTGCTTGGTTGGTTTTGAAATCTGGATTACTTTAAGTATTGTCGTATTTTAAATTATATTGTTTTAAACCGTCAGGCCAAAAGCGAAAATTTTACCCGCTTTTTAGTTGCTTCCGCTTGTGTTTGTGTGATTTTACTCTGTTGTGAGCACGAGGCCTGACATTTTTGGTATCAGAGTTTGCAAGCAGCTCTAGGTACCAGATTGGCTATGAGTACCGCGTATCATCCCTATATAGATGGCCAATCTGAGCGAACTATCCAGACGTTGGAGGATATGTTACGAGCTGTTGTGATGGATTTTGATGGTAGCTGGCAAGACGCGTTGTCTTTGTTGGAGTTTTCCTACAATAAAAGCTATCAAGTGACGATTGGTATGGCGCCGTTTGAGGCTTTGTATGGCAGGAAGTGCAGATCGCCAGTATGTTGGGAAGAAGTGGGGGAGAAGCAGCTATCTGCCCCAGACTTTGTGCAGCAAATGAAAGATCATGTGGATCTAATTCGACAGCGGATGAAAGCTGCCCAGGATCTCCAAGCCAGTTATGCAAATAAGAGGCGTCGACCTCTAAGTTTCAGGTTGGTGATCAGGTATTTCTCAAGGTTTCTCCATTTCGCAGTGTTATGCGCTTTGGACACAAGGGAAATTTAGCCCCTCGTTACGTCAGACCGTATGGAATTGTTGAGAGGATTGGCTCTTTGGCGTATAGGCTGTTGTTGCCTCCGGAATTATCTTCTCTACATGATGCCTTTCATATTTCCATGTTGAGGAAGTAAGAGCCAGACCCGTCTCATGTGCTGAGAACTGATGAGGTCGAGCTAGATCAGACGTTGAGTTATCAGGAATATCCCTTGCATATCCTAGGCAGAAAAGAGAAACAATTGAGGAACAAAACCATTCTGTTGGTGATGGTGCAATGGAGCAAACATGGTAGGGAAGAAGCTATTTGGGACCTGTAAGAAAAGATGCAGCGCGAGTGTCCGCATCTGTTTGAGTAGTTGTGGTGTTAGATTTCTAGTAGTTAGTAGCTTCTGGTTATTATTTTCCCTAGTTTCTGTTAATTGTTTGCTCAGTTATCTTGAACTCTTGGCCATGTGTTAGGCGAATTTCTGTTTTGGCTTCATGTTGCTGTGATGTGTTCCGGAATTGTTGAGTAATTCGAGGACGAAATCCTTTTTAGTAGGGGAGAAATGTGAGACCTGAAATTAATAAGAGATTAATTGTTGGATTAATCGGTTTTAGAGCAATTCTGGAAATACTCGTAATTTTGGTGTTTGTGTTAGAAATCGGGTTTTGTGGTGAAAGCTGGTATCAGTTTTCGCAGGAGATCAATACGCCTTCGTTTAGCGTTTGGTGAAGTCTGTCAGCAGTTGGCATTTTAGGCGTTGCGTTGTGTTGATAAACAGCAGCAATGCTGATGTGGTAGGAAGCAGCAGCAATGCTGACGTGGATTTCAGACGTTTGTGTTTTAGTCGCAAGAATCAGCAGATAGCGTTATAGAACCCTGAAGCGACGACGTTTTGGTGAATAGGAACCAGCCGTTGGGTGAAACTGCGTCGTTTTGGGAATTCAGCAGTTGGTGTGTTTCCTCTAGTAGCGATCAGCTGTTCGGTCGCCGTTTGCATTTAGTTGAAACGCAGCATTTTGGGTATCGCGTCTGGTACCAGTTACAAGGATCTGTTGAGTTATTTTATCCAGCTGCTGGTTTAGGTGATTAGCTGTCGACAGATATCATGACGTGTCCTATGCGACGTCGTTTGGTTAAGTTTTTGCGACACCATTTTGTTTAGCGCTGTTTGAGAGAGTTGACTGCAGGTTGCGTTAACAGCAATGTCGACTGGTTTTGTCGGTGGAGTTGTTCTTGCTACTGTCAGCTGGTGAGAAGCATATATATATTTAGAAGACTTGGTCTTCGATTGGAATAAAAGATTTCCATACTTAGCGATATTTTATCCCGATTGTTGTTCTTCACTTCGAACCCTAGAACACTGTTCATCGTAGCATTTCTCCGACAATTTCCGTCGTTTCCCGCCTTTGCTTTGAGCAAGACTGGTGGTGCTGCTCTTCTGTAGAGTTGCTCTTTCGATTGATACCATTCTCGGAGGCTATTGTTAGCTGGAAGTAAGATCACGAAGTTGTTTACTTCGGCCATGTGCTCGCTGTTCAGGTAGCCTTTCGAATTAGCTATAAGATCTTACCTTAGAGCTTTGTTATGAGCTTCCTGTTGAGTAGAATGGTAGAGTAATAGCTGGTTGTAGTGTAGAACTCTCAGCCGTGATTTCTGTGCCTGTGTCTCGTAGGATTTATGTTTTGTGCGCTGTGTGTTCAGCAGGTTGCGTATCAGATTTCTCGGGACCCTTGTTGTGGTAATCGTACATAGAATTAAGGTACAGATTTGGAGCTTGTGAATCAACAGGTTTATAGCTTGAGTGAATTGTAGTTGCTGATATCGTGAGATGGTTGTGTATGTTTGCTGTTGTGGTTGCTGTTTTGCATATGAGTTATGCTAGTGTTGCATAGACGCATTATCATCTAATTTCAGCTATTGCAGCCATTGCTTCGTTGTTGTTGCTCTGTTTTCTTACCAGGATGCGAGGGCGAGCGGTGATTCCGCACTCTCATCTCCCTGCTGGGATTTGTTAGCCCCTATGGGCCGAGTGTTAACTACCACAGTTCATAGGTTGGGCAACGGCAGGTTGAGCTGTTGATGCATCTGGTATTGGTGCGCGAGTAGGGGTGAGTGGGTAGCTCCCACATGTCCTACACTCAGTGGCCACACATATCTATTGTAGATTCTGTTGAGCTGTGAATTGAGTTCTTTGGCTCCCTTCCTTGGTTGTAGCCTTCGGCTGTTGTCCCTGGTCTCATGCATAGCATCTGCATTTTATTTTTGTTGTTTAATGCTGTTTTGTAGTTGCTCTCCGTACTGGGGTTTGACCCCATGTCTCTCTGGGGCTTGGTTGTTTTGTCGTGGATTTAATCCAGCTGGAGGTGCCCCAGGAGGTGGTTAGAGTGTCCCAGTTATGTATACTATTTATATGCACTGGTATCACCGCGGGTGGGATGTCCTGGGTGATGCTTAGGCTATTGTAGCTGGCTGATAGACAGGGGTTACCATTTTCTGTGCTGCCTTGTTTATTTGTTGTAGCCTTTGCTTGGTTGGTTTTGAGATCTGGATTACTTTAAGTATTGTCGTATTTTAAATTATATTGTTTTAAACCGTCAGCCAAAAGCGAAAATTTTACCCGCTTTTTAGTTGCTTCCTCTTGTGTTTGTGTGATTTTACTCTGTTGTGAGCACGAGGCCTGACACTCGGTACCTCGATCGCTTCTTATCCTGTTGACTATACAATATCTGTCATTTTGTAAACGTTTTAAAAGCCGAATCAGTTGGTCAGCGGTATCAGATTTTGATTTTAACAACAGCACCCAAGTGAATTTTGTAAAATCATCAACAACAACTAGGGTGTAGTTCGTTCCCCCTAAGCTCGTTACGGGAAGAGGAAAAAAAATATCCATATGTAAAAGCTCTAAGCTTTGGGAAGAACTTTTACCGCCTTTCATTTTTAATGGTAGAACGGATTTGTTTACCAAGCTGACATGCGGCACAGATCTTGTCCTTGGAAAAATTGATTTTAGGCATACCAGAAACCAGTTCATGCTGACTCAATTTGGAAAGTGTTTTAAAGTTCAAATGATTCATTCGCTGATGCCACATCCAACTCTTGGAAGAGTCAGCTGCAAGGCAGATCTGTTCAGATCCCATTGGTTCTGACCAATCGATAATGTAGGTTTCCCCGATCTTTTCCCTACCAATACAGTCAGACCTTCTGGACTCTGAACTGTGCAAGTGTGCTTTTGGAAGCTAACTGTGTAACCTTTGTCACACAGTTGACTTATACTAATTAAATTATAGCACAAGTTCTCAACAACTAAAATATCAGATATTGAAATGTTACCGTGGGTAAGCTTACCCTTACCCACAGTGTTACCATGTGAGTTATCACAAAAAATGATTTTCGCTCCTATTTCAGGTGTCACATCTGATAACAGATTTGGATTTCTAATCATGTGTCGCGCACACCACTATCCAGGTACCATATGATTGGCTCATCTCCAGCCTTGTACCTGTTGCCCTGCAAACACCAATACAAATTTTGGTACCCAATTTTACTTGGGTCCGGATCGGATTACCCCTGTCGGGACCCATGCTTGACTTACCTTAATAGTTTTCCCAGTATGAAAGTCCATAAGGGTGTGTGCAGGAATATGGAGAGATCTGTTGAGCTTTGGTTTAGTATGTAGACCATTTAGATCTCTTCGGGGCTGAACTTTTCTCCATTCAGATTTGACCTTCTTAGAACCACGTCTTTGTTGGTTCTGAACAAACGACTTGGATCCAGCTTTCGCCTTTTCCTTGTCAAGTCTGTTCTTAAGCCAACTAGACTTAGAGTTCTCGGGTCTGCCATATCCGATACCAGCTTTCCCTTTCAGATTCAGTTGCCCCGAGATTTGGTCATCATACCTTACCGACTTGCATGTATCATGTATCACACTGACTTTGACAAAATTCATCTTTTTGATTGTCATATACCAGATTTGACTGAGCACAGGTCTCTCAACTGATTTCTCCAACATTGAAACCTAAGCCAGATTTGTCATTAAGTGGCTTTTGAGTCTCATGCAACTTACTTAGAGAGACATAAGACTGGGTCCAGGAGCTCATTACCAAATTTAACCTTTTGTTTTCTGATTCGAGCTCATAGGATCTTAATCTCAACGATTCATTCTCAGTCTTCAGCTTACTCAACTCGATTTGTAAACTGTCGTTTTCACCAATTTGAACAGTGCTTGGTTCTACTGAGCTATTTTTACTTAGAGAGACATAAGACTGGGTCCAGGAGCTCATTACCAAATTTAACCTTTTGTTTTCTGATTCGAGCTCATAGGATCTTAATCTCAACGATTCATTCTCAGTCTTCAGCTTACTCAACTCGATTTGTAAACTGTCGTTTTCACCAATTTGAACAGTGCTTGGTTCTACTGAGCTATTTTTCAACTCCATGTTTTATGCTTTGACTTCCTAGAATGTTTGAGAATGATTCTTGTACTCTTGGACCATTTCATTTAGTGCATTGATTAGGTCCTCTCGTGTGAATTCAATGTTCGAGAAATCAAATACCTCGTCAGAAGGTTGATTAGCCATTAGGCAGTGAACTTCCTCCTGTTCTTTATCGCTTGATGAAGAGCTACTGGATGAAGAATCGGAATCTGAATCTGCCCAGTTTTTGTTGCTTTATTCTGCAACAATTACTTTTATATCATTCTTTCTATTGGGCCTTTGTCATATCTTGTCCTCATCCTTCTTTCTTTTGATCTTTCCTTGGATCTGTCGTCCTTCTTCTCATTCCTTTTGGGTATGTCCTCCTTCTTTGGCCTGTTACAGTCAGCAGCAAAGTGACCTGGACAACCACATTTGAAACATTTCATATTAGACAATTTTTTAGATTTGTTATAATTAAAAGAAGGGTTTTGAGATCTTCTCAAGTATTTCCCAAACTTCTTGACGAAGAGGGACATGACATCGTTGCTGAGTTGATCTACAGATTTGTTTGGTGAGCACTGTTCTGATGTTGCAGCAAGATCTTTAGTTGGTTGAGATGTCGACGGTCCTGCCTCAGATCTTGTTTCTAACTCAAAATCATATGCCTTCAAGTTCGCAAATAGATCATGAAGCTCCAACTTGTTTAGGTCGTTAGACTCCCGCATAGCCATTGTCTTAACATCCCACTCCCTAGGCAACGCTAGCATCACTTTAAGTGCTAACTCTCGGTTGTTGTATTCCTTGCCCAGACTTGTAAGCTCTATCACCACAGCACTGAAGCGCTCATCGAACTAAGCCATGGTATCTCCCTCTCGCATTTTGATTGATTCATATTTCTATTGGGCCACATTAAGTTTATTATCCTTGGTTTCATCGTTGCCCTCATAGATTTGAATCAGCTTCTCCCAAATCTCCTTTGCTGTGGCACAGTTTTTGATCTTGCTGTGGTATCTCCCTCTCGCATTTTGATTGATTCATATTTCTATTGGGCCACATTAAGTTTATTATCCTTGGTTTCATCGTTGCCCTCATAGATTTGAATCAGCTTCTCCCAAATCTCCTTTGCTGTGGCACAGTTTTTGATCTTGCTGAACATGTTTTTATCCAGCGTCTTGTAAAGAATATCCTTAGCCACATTGTCCAGATTTGCCTTTTTCTTGTCCTCAGTTGTGTATTCATGTCGATTTTTTTCAATCCACTGAGGTGCTCCTTTAGTTATAGCTATTGCAGCATTGGCATTCAAGACCTTCATAGGACCATACGTGATGACATACCACATGTCCTCATCTTGCGCGGCCAAGTGCGCTTGCATCCTGATCTTCCAATCATCATAGTCCTCCTTCGAAAACATGGGAATCTTGTTATGTGAGGTAGACATATTGAAATATATAGAACGTAAATAACAGACTGTTCAATAACTGAGATGCGCAGGCTCTGATACCAATTGATAGGATCAATATGTATCGAAAACAGTTTTAAGAGTTCAGAAGGGGGGGAGGGGTTGAATGCAATCTTAGTATTTTAAATTTTCGAAACCTTTAAAGGTAATTTTACAAGCGCCTTGCTTAACTCAGATCTGAGTTACCAGATATGAGGTATCTCAGTTCGAAATATGATTTCTCTACTAACAATAAATGTGCGGAAAGAAGTCGATGAACCAGTGAACAGTATAAATGTAAATGCGATACTGTAAAGTAAAAGTGCAAGGTTCATAATTTGTTTATGGAAGTTCGGATAACAAAATCCTACGTCTCCCCTTCTTCCTTTGTAGGAAGGTTCCACTAGAAGAAATTTGATGCACACAGCTTCTGTCTACACCTAGTCGCCGAGCCTCCCTCAAGATGAACTCCTAGAAACTTCAACTACAAGCAGATACGACTGCTTAATACAATCAATGTAAATTTTCAAGACTACTTCACAAAGCAAGTCTTTTACAGACTCAAAGATAAATATTACAATGAAATATGATGCTATTGACTACTGTAGATCTTCTGGTTCATTTATCAACAAGAACTGTTTACAAATGTAAACCAGAAGATAACTCGAAGGTTAAACTATGAAGGATAAACTTGACTGTTCTTCGAGTTGTAATACTGGACTTAGAATATATTTTCAATGAAAAGTTCCAGTGATTATTTGAGAGCTTTGTGATGTCAAAGAGTGAACGTTGTAAATCACTGATAGCGTTGAGGAGCAGAAGATGCAGAAGACTTCTTCATTTGAATTCTTCAACCTTTTATACTCTTTGTCTTCAACGGTCATTAAATGTATCCAGTAGAGATAAGCTCTTTTGCATATCTTCATCGTATCAAAGCATTTAATGCTCCATTAATTCCATGCAAAAGGTAAACGGCGCTTGTCAGGGCTAAATTGACTTATATAGCAAAGCTGGTAATCATCGTATCAAGCACTCTGTGTAATGTGCAATTATACCAAAAATAGATCCGATCTTGTGTGAGACCCTCAAGTTTAAGAAGATTGTCAATTTAATCAAATTTAGGAGTTCAGGTTGTGCGTGGAATAAATCTGGTTGTGCAGCTTTCAGTTGGAAGGCTCCATAAATAATTTTGGGTCAGATTTCATGTTTAGAACAATTCTGTAAAGTTCATATATTTTCGTGTTCAGCGTTCAGATTCATGGAGAGATCTGTTGGTGCTGGGCACTTGGATGTTTACCGCGTGTTTTGTTAGAGTGAGAGGTAATATGAGTCGTTTGGTGGCAATTCAATTGTCTTGCTAGCGTTCAGAGGAGAGATCTGATGGCGTTATGTTTAGAGGTCTGCCCGTGTGTTTCTTTATCGAGTGTAAAACGTTGTCGTATGGGATGTTGGTGCTGGGCACTTGGATGTTTACCGCGTGTTTTGTTAGAGTGAGAGGTAATATGAGTCGTTTGGTGGCAATTCAATTGTCTTGCTAGCGTTCAGAGGAGAGATCTGATGGCGTTATGTTTAGAGGTCTGCCCGTGTGTTTCTTTATCGAGTGTAAAACGTTGTCGTATGGGAGTAGTGATAATGCGAGAGATCTGATCATGCGCGAGAGAGATCTGTTGAGTGTAGCACGAGAGTGATGCGAAGCCGTATCATAGGGATCTGTTAGTGATAGTGCGCTAGAGTGAGAGAATGCCACGTGTTGGTCAGCCCAGTTTAGTTGACTACTGGTGATGTAGCGCATTAGTAGAAATCTGTTTCAGTTGTGTTGGACTCCTTTCATATGTCTCTGTTGCGACGTCATTTTGTTTGTGATACCGGGAGCCTCTATACGCTGTCGTTTCCAGGTTCGGATGTCTCGCTTGGAGATGAAATCTGGTTGGTGCGTTAGCCTTCAGTAGTATAGAGATCTGTCTTAGCATTTCGATCAGGCCTGATAACGTGTCCAGTTGTGTCAGCAATCTCAGCGACGTCGTTTAGTTTGGGTGATCGATGTTTAGAGCTAGTTCTCAGATGTCTGTCGAATCTGAGTGTTGTGATCCGTCGTCGTCGCGGTAATTCAGATGCTTCGCTTGAAGATGGAATCTGCTTAGTGGTATAATCAGGAGTGAAGCTAGTATGAGGAATCTGTTTCGCCGCTGCGTTGTCGTTTTGCTATTTAGGATGTTTCGTTAATTGAGGGATCTGATTTCTAGCGTACATCTAGATGTCAAGGATTGGTCAACGCGGCTGTGTTAGCTGTTGAGAGACATCTGTAGCAGTAGCACGCTGATGCGAGAAATTGCGAAGAGAGATCTGTTTCAGCAGCCAGCGACGTCGTTTCGATTTAGTTAGCGGAGTATTCGATGCGTGTGCGTTCTTGTTTCAGATTTGTGTGTGAGCGCTGGTTCCAAGTTCGAGAAATCTATTTGGTGATAAAAGCTGATGCAGGAATCTGTTTTTGTCGCTGATGGACTTTAAAAGTAGCGATTGACTGGAGGATTTTATATACCAGTTTTTTCAAACACTTAGCGTATTTTTTCTGGACCCGATATTTCTCATTGTCTTCTTCGAGAACCCTCGTCAGATACTGTTCATGCAAAACCTTTTTCTTTGTATCCTCGTCGATTTACGTTGCTATTTGGCACAAGATTTGCGCCGCTGGGTTCGTCTAGCTTAGAGCTTTTGATTTCTACCATTTTGGAGTTTTAGATTGACGTGTGGAAGAAGAGCGAAGGAGCTGCCGTTTCGTGTATCTTCGCAGATTCCAGTCGATAGTTCCTCAGCTCAGTTTGAGCTTCTGGATTCGAGCTTCTGGATAGCTTTGTGGGATTTTTCAGTTAGCCGTGAGGAAGCATAATCGAGCAGGTTGTTGGTACCGTGCTTTGATGGGATCTTTTTGAGGTAGTTGCCTTGAAAGGTACAAATTGAGCTTGTAATTCAACTTTGAGATAGGCATGGGAATGTATTATGTGTATGGTATATCTGTGCCGGGTGTTGTGTAGAGGCAGGCTGTGTGTATTCTGCTCAGTTTGAGCTTCTGGATTCGAGCTTCTGGATAGCTTTGTGGGATTTTTCAGTTAGCCGTGAGGAAGCATAATCGAGCAGGTTGTTGGTACCGTGCTTTGATGGGATCTTTTTGAGGTAGTTGCCTTGAAAGGTACAAATTGAGCTTGTAATTCAACTTTGAGATAGGCATGGGAATGTATTATGTGTATGGTATATCTGTGCCGGGTGTTGTGTAGAGGCAGGCTGTGTGTATTCTGCATGTGTATTGACTGGATTTATCTGGTGGTAGTATGTTTGATGGTTCAGCTGTTGTGTTGTTGTGCACGCGTTTATTTGAATGCCTTTGTTGTGTTTACTGGCATTACACGTACATGCATCACGTTGAGCATGTCACTGCATCTTCATTGAATATTCAGCCATTGATCTTTTTGATAGCCATGATATGTTACTATGGTTTGATATCTTCACTCGTGGTGCGGTGCTGTGTTGCATAACCACGATTGAGTGCAGCTGGAGGGTGCGGTGAGCCGTTCTCATAGCCCTCAGTTGCAGTGATCTGGATAGAGGTTGGCGGGTGGATGGTTGTTCCCACTAGGAATTCCGTGTGACCAGTCGGGTAGCGCCCGTACGTGTGTCGCGATGAGCCACTCTATTTTCCACGGGGTGCGATCGGGTAGCACCCGAAGCCCGGTGATGTGTCACAGTTGTTGTTGTTGCTGTTAGTTTGTCCTTCCGGTTGTTACCGATGTTCTTTTCACCGCTCATGAATTTTCACGACATGATACATTGCATGCTGTATCTGATTGCTTATTATGTGGCTCTTCGTACTGGGGTTTGATCCCATGTCCCTCTGGGGCTGGTTGTTTTCTTTGCCTGCTTGTTGTTCAGGTCTTACAGATTATTCCGCTGGTCTTGGAGTTGACCCATCTGGAGGTGCCCCAGGAGGTGTGTAGAGTGTCCTAGTTAGCGTATATCATATATGTATCAGTTCTATTAGCCGGGGTGTGTCCTCTGCTTTGTGTATTCAGTTGTTGTATTAGTTAACTGATACTTGTTTAAAGTTGTACTGTTGTATTATGGCATTTAGCGTTGTGTATTTTTATCAACTGGGATATTTTGAGGTATCGTGGTATTTTAAAATTATGTTTTCTTCGTCAGGCCAAAAGAGAAAAAATTTTAGCCACTTTTTAAAGTGCTTCCGCTATGTTTTACGTGATTTTAACTCTGTATTGTGCACGAGGCCTGACATTTTTTGTATCAGAGCTTAAACTGGGATAAGCTCGATTTCCTTGATCACATGTGAGTCTAGGAACAGTAGTTGTTCTTTGGTTTGTGCTTGACTACTTGAATTACTTGCTTGTGTGCTTACCTTTGAGTGTCTTGTAGAGATGCCGCCTAAGAGGAGAGGTAAAGCTAGTAGGAAAGTGGTGGTCGATTCGAGGACTCTGGTTAGTGCTGATAGAGAGGATGACTCTCAACCGAGTGTTCCTTTGGGATATAGTGAGAGTCAGTCTTCAGCCTTTCACTCTCTTGCTAGTGCTGTCAACAGAGCGGTTGACTTGATGGAAAGCCTTGTAGTTGGACAGACTCGAGTTCAGCAGTCATCAGGACAAAGCGTGGACCATGTGATGTCTGGAACGTCGTCCTCCCAGCCTTTTGTGGCATCACAGTCTTTGAGTCGTCAAAGGTTTATACCTAGAGGAAGGCAATTTACAAGATCCAGTACGAGTTCTTCGAGTTCTGGCGGTTATAGTGGAGCGAGGCCGAAGGCGTCATTATGTGGTCAGTGTTGGGGTAAGCATCGACCTTCTCAATGCGTTGGAGTGTGAGGCATTTGCAACAATTGTGGTCAGATTGGGCATTTTGCTAGAGTGTGTCCTACTTTGGGACAGCAGGATTTGACTAGAAGTTCTTCGAGGCGACCGTACCGTCCTTTTCAGTCCCAGGAATCAGGATTTAAGCCTCTAGAGACGCCTAGTGTTAGAGATCTTTCTCCATCAGAGCAATCGGGACTTCAGCCAACTCAGGTGGATGCCACAACTATAGAGCGAGATGATGTATGGACCGGAGAAGGTTGTACAGGTAGTTGTTCCTTACTTGTTAACTCTGTATAAGTTTAGTTTGACGTGTGGTCATCACACTCGTTCCCTATTGTATTTAATTGTATTGTTGGTGTGCGAGGGTTGTTTCCGCTCCATGTTGTTGTGTGATGCCGTGTCTTTGATACTCCTGCCGGTGTAGAATTTGTCGTTCCGCGAGTGACGCTGAGTTAGGTTAGCAAGTCTGGTAGGGAAGTTTTTTGTTTTGGGAGTGTTTAGATTCCCTTTGTCGAGAGGATAGCTGCTATTTGTTTGTGATGTGTTGTCGGAACTACAGTTTTGGTTTGGTGATCTCCTTTGTTCGAGGATTTCTTCCCTCATGTGTTTCAGTTGAGATTCTCCTGACTTCCTTGTAATCTTTAGTACAGTGCGTATCCTCCTTGATTTCTTTTGACCGGACAGCAGGGTTGCGGTATTTTGAACTCCATCAAAATTTTGTTGTTTGTGTCCCCAGCTGTTGAGTTGTTTGCGAGTTGCGTGTATCCAGCTTTTGAACTTCGATTCGTTTAATCGTGTCTTGTAATATCCTGTTCAACTCAGCTGTTGTAGCCATGCTTTGTTGTTGCTGTTTGTTCCTTACCAGGATGCGAGGGCGAGCGGCGATACCGCACTCTCATCTCCCTGCTGGGATTTGTTTGCCACCATGCGCCGAGTTATTTTGAACTCCATCAAAATTTTGTTGTTTGTGTCCCCAGCTGTTGAGTTGTTTGCGAGTTGCGTGTATCCAGCTTTTGAACTTCGATTCGTTTAATCGTGTCTTGTAATATCCTGTTCAACTCAGCTGTTGTAGCCATGCTTTGTTGTTGCTGTTTGTTCCTTACCAGGATGCGAGGGCGAGCGGCGATACCGCACTCTCATCTCCCTGCTGGGATTTGTTTGCCACCATGCGCCGAGTGGTTAACTACCACAGTTCATGGGTTGGGCAACGGCAGGTTGAGCTGTTTGATGCATCTAGTAATCGGGTGTGCTGTAAAGATGAGTGGGTCATTCTCACGCACTTGTACATGCACCGTGGCTACATCTGTTTGTTGATCTTTGCTTCCGATTGTTGATAAACTTTGAGTTGTTTGATTGATGATTTATGTGATTTGTATGTTCTGTTTTCACGTAGGAATTATTGTATGCATTGATATTGATTATGGATTGGAATTCATGCATACATCTTGAGCCTGATTGACAGAATGATTGATGACCTGATTGAGAGCCACGTTTTGACTGGCCGACAGATGTGTCATGCCCAAAGAGTCCAATGCTATCATCGGAGTGGTGACTGCCGGATTCGAGTGTCTACCATCGAGCTGTGACGGGCTGACGGGCCCCGACGATCACGGACCGATGATTTCCATCGGCCGATTGGCTGTGCGTGGTATAGAGGCTCGCTTCAGTTGATTTTCCAGTCGATATGCTGGTCTTGATTCCCTATTTCCTTGATAGCCTCATGCATTTCATAACTTGATTTATAGCATGTTGCATGATTAGCTGTTTTGATGGCTCTTCGCACTGAGGCTTGACCTCTTATTTGTTTCCCTGCTTTTGTGTTGTTTGGGTCTGTGTTGCCCATTTGCAGGATCTTCAGGTAACCAAGCTGGACAGAGTGGAGGTTCAGCTGGTCGATGAAACGACCCATAATCCTCTAATGAAAGCATTTAAAAATTCGAACCAAACTTTTATTATATATATATGCATATATTTTTTTTAAAAAAATAAACATATCCTCAAGGGCTTCCAATTTCCATCCATACATACTATAATATTTTAGATAGTGAAAGTCAATTCAAATAGTAGTCATAAAATTCGTCATAATAAATAAAAGTCTCAACATCCCACTTGCAAGTGTTCCTCATCAATTTAAAACAAACAATCTTTTAAAACTTAACAACATCTTTCAAAAACATAAATGCGGAAACTGAAGGTCTCGGGTGTGCGCTGCTAAGGTCCGAGCATGCCCAATCATCGAAACCTCAAACATCCACCACATCCTCACCTGCACACGATCAGATCTAGTGAGTCTAAAGACTCAACAAGTTCAAACCTTGATAACAAATACTACATATAAAGGCACATGCATCAAAAGTAGCAATACTTAAAATACGCTTTAAACCTCAACTTCAAACTGAAATAAACTTTAAACATTAATATTTACTTCAAATCTCAACAATAAAGCGCATTTAAATAATATTTTAACTTCAAAACATCCATTACACATCAAGGCATGAATAACATATATCCTCAAAACATTTAAGTGAAGTTTGTTCATTGCCGCGACCCCTCTGTTCGCTTGATCAAGCTATAAACCAAAGTACTAGGCTGGAATAGCTATACGGACCTCATGCGCCGTAGTCACCATATTCCTCTACGTCTTGGTCACAACAACTCACATTCCTCAAAACATTTTTATTCTCTTCATTTAAAACATCAAACGTCAAATATCATGCCATAAATCATCATAAAACTCATCATTTCATTTTT
>KV019610.1:187970-210658 GCA_001598015.1 Dorcoceras hygrometricum | reverse complement strand
TCATAAAACTCATCATTTCATTTTTAAAAAGCTTGCTGCCCGTAAACATGCCTACGATGCATTTGAAAATAAATAAGGTTTTAGCCAAGATCGATCGGGATCGTCCTAAGCTTCTCGACGGGATACTCGGACACCCATAGGTCTCGACGAGTCACCGGACAAGCCCAAAACTCTCCACAATCAACCCGAGCCTAGGAAATATAATTTTATACATCTTAAACATGTTTACAAGTAAATACAATACTGTTGGGGAGCCTTGGAGGTGCTGCTATAGCCTCTAAAAGAATCGTCGCTAGGTGCTGCCTTCTATTCGGACGAAACGAACACAAACGAATTCTAACTTCTTTATCCTCAAAATCCAGCCCTTAAGACTCGACTTACTACCCCTCATAAACATCTTAAGGACCTCTAAAATATGTCTACGTGTGCTGGAAGGGGAAACACACAACCACAATACCAAGAATTAGACCAACCATAAGATAAGCTCTCCTCACTCGATCAAGGTGCACCTATTCGGCTATTCCTTTGAACCAGCCTTAACCCCAACTCTAACCAACCCCAAGCCCCTACCATAAGATAAGCTCTCCTCACTCGATCAAGGTGCACCTATTCGGCTATTCCTTTGAACCAGCCTTAACCCCAACTCTAACCAACCCCAAGCCCCTAAGACCCTCTAACCGTGCCTTAGACCCCATCCAAGTACCTGGTCGATCCCATGTTAAAACAGCACGAAATATGAAGCCCACATACCTCACAATTCTGCACGCTCCTTCCTACACTCGCGCATTGTTTCCTTTCGGCCAGCACTTAAACCCCTCTTAGGCCAGCTCTTGGCCAATACCAGGTGACTCTCTAGACCCTCCCTAACCTTCAGCCTTGGCCCTTCCTCGAACAGGAACCATTCTGCCCATACATGATCATGACCGACGCATTCTGCACTACCACACAGATTATGCACTCAGAAATGTCCAGCCCCTATTCTGCTTGTCCAGCCCTCGAAATTAATTTTCCAGACCTTCAAACTCAACATAACATTCATTTAAACATCCTCTAATGGCAGCCCTCAGCTCATATCATAACACATAGCAGCAATTTTCGAAAACATGCAGCAGGTAGGAAAAGAGAAAACGCGTAACGTACTACATGATAGAAACCAACCTACGGAAACGTATTGAATTCAGAATGAATTTCCATGCATAACAGATTTAAAAGCACACATATATGGTCTGATCGTGGCATCAAACGAATATTTAAACTTGCCTCGCTCGTGAATAACTCACGGTTAAAGTTTGACGCTGCGCGGAGGAGGACGCCGGGAAAACACCTTTGCTTTACTCCGAAGAACTCACGACCGTCGGAAATTAAATGATATTAAAACATCTTCCTATATCTCTTTCCAATGACAATTCATGAAATTGATGGGAAAGAATGGTGTTAGACTTGATTGACCAATAAAAATAAAAGTTGATACGTAAAGGAGCTAGAAATTCATGATAGCGTATTGTGATTGTTTAAAGAAAAGTATAAGTTGCTTTTATTGAGGGAGTCAAGTGGTTGTGAGTGGTGTTGTGTCTTATGGTGACCGACACTACTTAGTTACTTCAGGAAAATCAAGTGTTTAAACTTTTGTGATGATTTGGCTTTAAAGTCATGATCACAAGCTTATATATTTAAACTCTTTTTTTTTTAAAATAGAATATGAAAAAGTTAAATTTAAAGGTTTTATAAAAATTTTCACTAATAATAAACATTGCTATCAATCTTAGGGATTTTCCTAAAAATAATTTTTATAAAAACGAAATCAGTTTTACCTCGGTGTTCCCAGTCATCTCCGTTCCGGCTTCGCAACACCTGAACTTAAAATTCTAAAATAATTGTCCTTATAATATAATTTAATTACTTAAAAAAAAACATGATTAATTATTATAATAAGAGAAACTAATATTAAGGCAGGTGAATTCTAGCTAGAAAAATTCCTAGGCATTATAAATACTCTCCCCCTTACAAAAAAATTTCGTCCTCGAAATTAGTACTCACCAAACAACTCTGGGTAGCGCATCCTCATGTCGACCTCCGTCTCCCATGTAGCCTCTTCTTCCGAGTGGTTAAGCCACTTGACTTTGACCATCTTAATTACTTTGTTCCGCAACTTCCTTTCCTGGCTACCTAGAATTGGGCTTCTCTTCGTAGGACAAGTTTGGTGTAAGCTGCAAGGGCTCAAGGCTCAACACATGTGATGGGTTTGAAATGTACTTCCTTAGCATAGACACATGGAACACGTTATGTACTCCTGCGATGTTAGGTGGTAATGCTACCCGATATGCTAATGATCCCACTCTATCAAGAATTTCAAATGGACCGATGTACCTCGGGCTCAGCTTACCCTTCTTCCCGAATCTCATAACGCCCTTCATCGGTGCGATCCTGACAAACACATGGTCACCTACCGTGAACTCGAGGTCCCTCCGTCTCTTATCTGCATAACTCTTCTGTCGGCTCTGAGCGGCCCTCATCCTATCTCGTATTCTGACTACCACCTCTGCCGTCTGCTGCACGATTTTTGGTCCAAGCTCTGTCCTCTCCCCTACCTCATCCCAATGAATAGGAGATCTACACTTTCTCCCGTAGAGTGCCTCATATGGAGCCATACCAATTGAAGATTGATAGCTGTTGTTATAGGTGAACTCCACTAAGGATAATCTCGACTCCCATACTCCCTGAAAATAAATCACACATGCCCGCAGTAAATCCTCCAGAATCTGTATCACCCTCTCCGACTGTCCGTCTGTCTGTGGGTGGAACGCTGTACTGAAAAGCAACTTTGTCCCCATGGCAGAGTGCAAGCTCTTCCAGAAAGAAGAAGTAAACCTCGGGTCTCTATCCGACACTATGGAGACTGGCACTCCATGTAATCGGACTATCTCTTGGATATAAAGCTCTGCATACTGCGTCATAGAAAAAGTCATCTTCACCGGCAGAAAATGGGCTGACTTGGTGAGACGATCCACAATCACCCAAATAGCAGTATGTCCCCTCACTGTCCTTGGTAATCCAACCACAAAGTCCATCGCGACGTTCTCCCATTTCCACTCCGGAATGGGTAGTGGCTTAAGCATCCCTGCTGGCCTCTGATGCTCTGCTTTCACTTGTTGACACGTCAGGCACTCAGATACAAAGCGAGCAACATCTCTCTTCATCCCTGCCACCAATACAGCAGCTGTAAATCCTTATACATCTTCGTACTCCCTGGGTGGATAGAGTACGGAGACATATGCGCCTCAGTCAAAATATCATTCCTCAATGAATCTGTGCTAGGAACCCAATAACGGCCTTTGTAACGCACTATGCCATCCTCCATGGTGTACAGTCTCTGATCCTTAGACGCATCCCTCTGCCTCCACTTCTGTAGCTGCTGGTCAACTGTTTGTCCGCTGTGTATGCGGTCTCTCAATGTGGACTGAACTGTGAGGGTAGAAAGTCTAGGGCCACCATCCCTAGTATAAAACTCCAAACCGAACCTATGAATCTCCATCTGAAGTGTCCTCTGCACCGCCACATGAGCAACTACTGCCGCTTTCCTACTCAATGCGTCGGCGACGACATTAGCCTTCCCCGGGTGGTAGCTAATGTCATAGTCGTAATCCTTCACCAGCTCTAACCATCTCCTCTGTCGCATATTTAGCTCCTTCTGTGTAAAGAAATACTTGAGGGTAACTAATGTCACAGTCGTAATCCTTCACCAGCTCTAACCATCTCCTCTGTCGCATATTTAGCTCCTTCTGTGTAAAGAAATACTTGAGGCTCTTGTGATCAGTGTAGATCTTACACTTCTCGCCATATAAGTAATGCCTCCAGATCTTTAGTGCAAACACCACTGCCGCCAACTCCAAATCATGTGTTGGATAATTCTTCTCATGCACCTTCAACTGTCTAGATGCGTAGGCAATCACCCGGTTATTCTTCTTTAGCACTGCACCTAAACCCAGTTTAGAAGAATCCGTATACAACACAAAGTCTCCTTCCCCTGATGGCATCGCTAAAACTGGTGCTATAGTGAGTGCATGCTTCAATGCCTCAAAGCTCCTTTGACAATCATCTCCCCAAACAAACTTTGCATTCTTCTTTGTCAGAGCAGTCAAGGGCACTGCAATAGTGGAGAATCCCTTGATGAACTTCCGATAATAACCTGCCAGCCCTAAAAAGCTACGTATCTCGGATGCATTTTTGGGTATATACCATTCCTTCACTGCCTCCACCTTGCTCGGATCTACCTCCACACCGGCACTCGACACAATATGACCTAAGAATGCCACCTTCTCCAGCCAGAATTGGCACTTGCTGAATTTGGCCATAGCTTCTTCTCCCTTAACAACTGCAAGGCTATCCTCAGATGCTGACTGTGCTCTTCTCTGGTCCTAGAATAGATAAGGATGTCGTCTATGAACACGATGATGAACTGATCGAGGTAAGGATGAAATACTCGATTCATGAGATCCATGAAGATAGCTGGGGCATTAGTTAGCCCAAACGGCATCACTAAGAACTCGTAGTGCCCATAACGAGTCCTGAAAGCTGTCTTATGCACATCCGTCTCCCTCACTTTCAGCTGATGGTACCCTGATCTGAGATCTATCTTGGAAAATACTGAGGCTCCCTGCAACTGATCAAATAGGTCCTCGATCCTCGGTAGTGGGTACTTGTTCTTCACCGTCACATGATTCAACTCCCGATAATCAATGCACAGTCTCATGCTCCCATCCTTTTTCTTCACAAATAGTACTGGTGCACCCCATGGAGAGAAACTGTGGCGTATGAGTCCCTTGTCGAGCAAATCCTGTATATGATCCTTCAACTCCTTCATCTCTGAGGGAGCTAAGCGGTACGGTGCCTTAGAGATTGGCGTTGTACCTGGCATCAACTCTATCGAAAACTCCACCTCTCTCTCGGGTGGAACACCAGAAATATCGTCAGGGAACACATCGGGAAACTCCCTTACCACCTCTACCTCTTCGATTACTCGATCGGCTGTTTCCGGTACGGATATAACACTAGCTAGAAATCCCTGGCAGCCCCTCCTCATGAGATTTCTTGCCTGGATGCAAGATATCACTTGTGGCATCTGTCTGCATCTGGCCGCCTCAAAGATAAATGGCCTCACACCAGGCGGTATAATTCTCACTGTCCTCTGTCTGAAATCAATCGATGCCTCATTTGCTGTCAGCCAGTCCATCCCTAAGATAATATCGAACTCTGGCATGGGCAAAACTATCAAGTCCACCCGGATGGAATTCCCTTTCAAGTTTAGCTCCACATCTCTAGCCAACTGCGTTGATAACATCTCTTCCCCTGATGGGACTATCACACTGAACCCCCAGCTCAACTTCTTAGGTGTGATCCCCATACTCGCTACGAAAGACTCTGCTATGAAAGAATGTGTAGCTCCTGAATCTAGTAGAGCGTTGGTGGCAACTCCCGACAAGAAAATTTGACCTGAAAAGAAATGGCATCATACCTCGCTAACTCCTATTCCTAATCGTGCTGAATAAAACCATAAGATCAAGTTCTCAACAAATAGTGGGGGAACAAGGCATGCAAAATTTTTATTTTTATTTTTATTTTTAAACATACGCAAAGGCTTCCTGTCATCTATGTTGCGAGTCCTTTTTCCGTCCTGTTCATTTTTGTCCCACATTGATAACGGGTACAAACAGTTCAATTTTGTTCTCCTATAATTATGTTATTCTCTAGCCATTTATTCATCCCAATATCTCCTTTTCCATCAAATTTTCCTTCAAATTTTTATTTCTCTAGTTTACTAAAGGAAGAAGAAGAAGAAGAAGATGATTCCACTAGCGATAATTTTTATCAGTATTTTGGTCATTATTCTGTTTACTAAAGGAAGAAGAAGAAGAAGAAGATGATTCCACTAGCGATAATTTTTATCAGTATTTTGGTCATTATTCTCACTGGTCTGGTTTTTATCGGCGAGTATCCGCCTCATACTTTTTCGTTCTTTTGAGCTATGCTTGTATTATTCATTTATCCATTGCTTTTCATTGTAATTCTGATTAATCATGATTAATAAAAGCGTATTATTATTGTTTTATTTTAATTTTTTTTTCCAAGCACTAACAACACCACATTTAGTATCATAGAAACGTAATACTATCATGCCACTACTACTCAGTCATAAATTAAATGCTGTAAGAATGGATTACCTGTGATCAAGGTAGTGTCAGGGTTCGCTTTCTCCGCCTGCATGACATAGACTCTGCCCTGAGTGGGCTGCCTCAACTGTGGACATGCTGTAGATATGTGTCCTGGAGCCTTGCATTTGAAGCACACGTTTTCCTTGGCCAGGCACTTCCCGTAATGTCTGCGCTGACACTTTGGACATAGTGGCCTATCATCTGACTGTGGGGCCGTAGGCCTCTGTGGTTGCTTCCCTTGTTGCTTCAACTGTCTGGGAGGACCTGTGTGAGGCTTCTTGTTCTGCGGTTGTGATGTCTGGGGTGGTGGCCTCTTCCTCTGCACATCCTGCTCCATCTCTCGGAGCACCCTCTCAGCCCAAAGGGCTCCTGCAATAGCCGCGGGATAATCAGTCAGCCCCGCTACTAACACATCCCTCTTGATAGCTGGCCTCAGACCCTCCACAAAATGCTTCAACTTTTCACCGGCGTTGTCGGCAATAAGGGGCATGAAGTGGCACCCCCTGTCAAATTTCCTTACGAACTCAGCCATCGACAAGTCGCCCTGTCTGCGGTGCATGAACTCCCTCTTTAGTCTGGCACGAGTCTCCTCAGTGAAATACTTGTCATAGAAGATTTCCTTGAACTCTTCCCAAGTCAAGGTATCCACATCCATAGACTTCCCAGCTCCTTCCCACCAGAGACGGGCATCACCCCTCAGCATATATTTGGTACAGCGCACCCTATCCCCATCACCCAACTCCATCACATCGAAAATCATCTCCAACGACGTGATCCAGTCCTCAGCCAGAAAGGATCGGTGGTGCCAGAAAACTCCTTTGGACTCATCCTCCGAAAACGCCCGTAAACCGCCTCCGGTCGTACCCGCCGAGCAGACTCGGACTGCTGCTCCAGAAATCTAGTCAGTCCTGCCAATAGCTGCCCACTGGCACCAGGGGGTATAGGTGGAGGGGGAGGCGTACTCCGCCTCTCCTCCTCACGATCCCCTGAATCCCTACTATCTTTTCGTCTTGGAGGCATATCTGTGCATAAAGTCCATGATCATACATAACTAATATGCATCTATCGCTAATCATTTACTCAAGTATATCGCAAAAATTTTAAAACATCTAACTACGAATATCATACTTTAAAACTTACAAACATGGGGCACGACTCTTGAGCTTCCCGGAACCGGCAGCAGGCACAACCCTTCAGAACCTCTCCTCTAATGAAAGCATTTAAAAATTCGAACCAAACTTTTATTATATATATATACATATATTTTTTTTTTTAAAAAAAAACATCCTCAAGGGCTTCCAATTTCCATCCATACATACTATAATATTTTAGATAGTGAAAGTCAATTCAAATAGTAGTCATAAAATTCGTCATAATAAATAAAAGTCTCAACATCCCACTTGCAAGTGTTCCTCATCAATTTAAAACAAACAATCTTTTAAAACTTAACAACATCTTTCAAAAACATAAATGCGGAAACTGAAGGTCTCGGGTGTGCGCTGCTAAGGTCCGAGCGTGCCCAATCATCGAAGCCTCAAACATCCACCACATCATCACCTGCACACGATCAGATCTAGTGAGTCTAAAGACTCAACAAGTTCAAACCTTGATAACAAATACTACATATACAGGCACATGAATCAAAAGTAGCAATACTTAAAATACGCTTTAAACCTCAACTTCAAACTTAAATAAACTTTAAAAAACATTAACATTTACTTCAAATCTCAACAATAAAGCGCATTTAAATAATATTTTAACTTCAAAACATCCATTACACATCAAGGAATGAATAACATTTATCCTCAAACATTTAAGTGAAGTTTGTTCATTGCCACGACCCCTCTGTTCGCTTGATCAAGCTATAAACCATTGTATTAGGCTGGAATAGCTCTACGGACCTCATGCGCCGTAGTCACTATCCCCCTCTAATATGGCTCTACGGACCTCATGCGTCGTAGTCACCATATTCCTCTACGTCTTGGTCACAACCACTCACATTCCTCAAAACATTTTTCTTCTTTTCATTTAAAACATCAAACATCGAATATCATGCCATAATCATCATAAAACTCATCATTTCATTTTTAAAAATCTTGCTGCCCGTAAACATGCATGCGATGCATTTGAAAATAAATAAGGCTTTAGCCAAGATCGATCGGGATCGTCCTAAGCTTCTCGACGGGATACTCGGACACCCTAAGGTCTCGACGAGTCATCGGACAAGCCCAAAACTCTCCACAATCAACCCGAGCCTAGGAAATATAATTTTATACATCTTAAACATGTTTACAAGTCATAAAAATACTGTTGGGGAGCCTTGGAGGTGCTGCTATAGCCTCTAAAACAATCGTCGCTAGGTGCTGCCTCCTATGCATTTCGGACGAACACAAACGACTTCTAACTTCTTTATCCTCAAAATCCAGCCCTTAAGACTCCACTTACTACCCCTAATAAACATCTTAAGGACCTCTAAAATATGTCTAAGTGTGTTGGAAGGGGAAACACACAACCACAATACCAAGAATTAGACCAACCCAACCATAAGCTCTCCTCACTCGATCAAGCTGCACCTATTCGGCTATTCCTTTGAACCAGCCTTAACCCCAACTCTAACCAACCCTATACCAAGCCCCTAAGACCCTCTAACCGTGCCTTAGACCCCATCCAAGGACCTGGTCGATCCCATGATAAAACAGCACGAAATATGAAGCCCACATACCACACAATTCTTCACGCTCCTTCCTACAATCGCGCATTGTTTCCTTTCGGCCAGCACTTAAACCCCTCTTAGGCCAGCTCTTGGCCAATACCAGGTGACTCTCTAGACCCTCCCTAACCTTCAACCTTGGCCCTTCCTCGAACAGGAACCATTCTGCCCATACATGAACATGACCGACGCATTCTGCACTACCACATGGATTATGCACTCAGAAATGTCCAGCCCCTATTCTGCTTGTCCAGCACTCTAAATTAATTTTCCAGACCTTCAAACCTCAACCTAACATTCATTTAAACATCCTCTAATGGCAGCCCTCAGCTCAGATCATCACACATAGCAGCAATTTTCGAAAACATGCAGCAGGTTGGAAAAGAGAAAACGCGTAACGTACTACATGATAGAAACCAACCTACGGAAACGTATTGAATTCAGAATGAATTTCCATGCATAACAGATTTAAAAGCACACATATATGGTCTGATCGTGGCATCAAACGAAGATTTAAACTTGCCTCGCTCGTGAATAACTCACGGTTAAAGTTTGACGCTACGCGGAGGAGGACGCCGGGAAAACACCTTTGCTTTACTCCGAAGAACTCACGACCGTCGGAAATTAAATGATATTAAAACATAAATGATGCTAATTGGAAAATAAAGAAGAGAGGGATGACTGCATGTGAAATGAGAGAATGTAGTTCACGGTTTTATATCCTCAAAGTGTAGTGTGTGGACCAACTTTAGTTAATTAAGAAATACAATACATGTGCTTTGATTTAATAAGTTAGTTTTGTTGTCTCCTTCTTCCTATATCTCTTTCCAATGACAATTCATGAAATTGATGGGAAAGAATGGTGTTAGACTTGATTGACCAATAAAAATAAAAGTTGATACGTAAAGGAGCTAGAAATTCATGATAGTGTATTGTGATTGTTTAAAGAAAAGTATAAGTTGCTTTTATTGAGGGAGTCAAGTGGTTGTGAGTGGTGTTGTGTCTTATGGTGACCGACACTACTTAGTTACTTTAGGAAAATCAAGTGTTTAAACTTTTGTGATGATTTGGCTTTAAAGTCATGATCACAAGCTTATATATTTAAACTCTTTTTTTTTAAATAGAATATGAAAAAGTTAAATTTAAAGGTTTTATAAAAATTTTCACTAATAATAAACATTGCTATCAATCTTAGGGATTGTCCAAAAAATAATTTTTATAAAAACGAAATCAGTTTTACCTCGGTGTTCCCAGTCATATCCGTTCCGGCTTCGCAACACCTGAACTTAAAATTCTAAAATAATTGTCCTTAAAAAATAATTTAATTACTTAAAAATAACATGATTAATTATTATAATAAGAGAAACTAATATTAAGGTAGGTGAATTCTAGGTAGGAAAATTCCTAGGCGTTATAGTCGATCCCCGTTTCCTTGAGTCCCAGTATATTTTATTATGTATTGAACCGAGGGATTCCCCGTGATTCTATGTATTTGGGGATCTATTGTTGATTTGAGATTTGTGTTACCTGTTTTGTATGGGTTTGAGTTAACTCATATTTTGAGTATTGATATTTTGAATGTATGTTTTGAGTTCAGGTGATTAGCACGGGGCCTAACATTTTTGGTATCAGAGCTTAAACTGGGATAAAGTCGATTTCTTTTGATCACACTCGAGTCTAGGCACAGAGTTTTGATTGGATTTTGATTGACTCTGTGATTTATGTGATCTTTTATCTGTCTATGTGATATATCTGCTGTGTGAACTTACTCTAGACTTGTTATGATGCCGCCGAGGAAAGGAAGAGGTAGGACGACTAGACGTACCACGGAGGAGTCTAGGGCGGATAGTAATGGCGATGTTCAGCAGGGTTGAGAATGTTACTAGACCGATAGGTGAGATGGAGTTGGTTTTAGCTAGGTTTCAGCGGACGAACCATCCGACGTTTTCTGCAGCTGAGGGTGGGGCGATGGCTGAAGCTTGGTTAGCTCAGATGGAGGAGTTGTTCAATACTCTGGAGTACGCTCCCGAGAAAATACTGAAGCTAGCGGTGTTGCAGCTGAGAGACAATGCGCAGCGCTGGTGGAGAGGTACTTCCCGTATCCTTCGTGATGGTGGGGCTGTGATCACTTGGGAGAGCTTCTGTGCTTGGTTAGTTCAGATGGAGGAGTTTTTCAATACTCTGGAGTACGCACCCGAGAAAAGACTGAAGCTAGTGGTGTTGCAGCTAAGAGACAATGCGCAGCGCTGGTGGAGAGGTACTTCCCGTATCCTTCGTGATGGTGGGGCTGTGATCACTTGGGAGAGCTTCTGTGAGGCGTTCCGACAGGAGTATACCCCAGAGTCCTTCTATAATGGTCGCGAGCGAGAGTTTGACAACCTAAAGCAGGGTAACATGCGAGTGGCTGAGTATGCCCGACAGTTTTCTGCTCTTTTGACCTATGTGCCACACGTAGCCAACCAGGAGAAGACGAAGAGGAACAAATTTCTGAAAGGCTTGAGGCCTGATTTGTATCGGATGGTTTTTTCTGGTTCACCAGCGACCTATATCGATGCAGTGAATCGAGCAGTGGATATCGTGGAGAGTTTGTTGGTGGTAGAGGCTCCGATTCACTGAAAGGCTTGAGGCCTGATTTGTATCGGATGGGTTTTTTTCTGGTTCACCAGCGACCTATATCGATGCAGTGAATCGAGCAGTGGATATCGTGGAGAGTTTGTTGGTGGTAGAGGCTCCGATTCAGCCAACAACTGGACGCACCTATCAGCCTGTTCAAGATGCGTCGCAATCTTTCCATTCTCCTCAAGAGTCGCAGCAACAGTCGAATTGCAAGAGGTTTCGACCTAGAGGGAAACACTTCAAGAAGAAGGCGAATTCGAGTTCCTCTGGTTATGCGAGTTCTGGTTCTGGCAGTGGTTCTGGTGGCATGTCTTGTGTACAGTGCGGAGGAAGGCATCCTACTTCGCAGTGTCGTGGAGTTCAGGGGTTTTGTCATAACTGTGGACAACCCGGACATTTTCAGAGAGTATGTCCTTTGTTGAGGGCTCAGTCTTCAATTCCTTCGCAGTAGGGATCAGCTGGTGGTTCTTCTCCGAGACCGCAGTTTCCTGCCCCTACCCAGTGTTGGGGAACCGTGGCGGATCCGGATCCCGTCTCCCGGCGAGGCAGCGGAAGAACAAAAAATAGGCCGGGAAACGTTCAATACGATTCGAAACAATGCAAACTATGAACCATTCATAGGGCGTTTAGACAGTTACCTTGCTGGCGACTTGCGCCTGGCTCCGACCAGTTTCACGAGGAAACCGACACTTCACGGTAGGCGGCGGTAGATTAAGTAAATCAGGTCCACGACCGGAAGGGATACTCCTTCGTCAGCCTGCACTAGAAGGCCTGACGAGATCAGCACGGATGGATTATCCTCGAAAGATTGGCCGGAACAAATTCCGGCGTGAGAGGCGGCGGCGGCGCGTGGCGTGCACGGCGGCGGCGGCGGCTTTTGAGGAGAGGAGGGAGGCGGCGGCTTTTAGAGCTCTAGGGTTAGGGTTATTGTGTTGTGATGATGAGTTATGAAACCCTTAAGTCTAATTAAATAGACTAGTGATAAACCTGGACCGGCCCAACGGGCCCGGGTCCAACGTATGAACATTCGGTTCATCCCTATCACCGTGACTTCATTATAACTCCGATCGCCGATCAGATCGGAACGATCGACTCAGTTTCCAAAACTGAATACTATGATCTGAAAAACCATTTTCAGAACCCCAGTGAAAAATGACCATTTTGCCCCTCAACAGCGGGAAATCACGATTTGACCCCTGTTGATTTTTAGGAATTCGCACTGCCCAAAATCCTCCTCAAGTGCTCAACACATTGAGCTTAGTTTCCGTGCGGGAATCTCGAATACAGTACTTGTGTGACCCTCAATGGTTCAGGGATACAGCTAGCCGTGGGCCCACAACCATTGTGGCTCCGGAATCACAATTCCGGACTTGCCCATCGGATCATGGTAAGAGCGTCTAGCAACATCGCCCCATGATCCCCTAGGTATCACTGATAGTGCCTGCAAGAACCAGTTGGTCGTGGTTAGCGTACAGTACGGTCCATTCAATCCATATATCCCTATCAGATCAACGACCATTGGTAAATCGAGAGTCATTATAGATCCGATAGCTATGCATATATCTTGGAGATCGAATAGTGACATCGCGAGTGTAACTAGGTAAACCCATTTACCTAAAACACTTCTAGTACTCTGGCCAGAGATTTATACACTATTATCCCCTGAGATAGCATAGGATATCCACGCATGTCTGCGAGCGGTGAATCCTCGACAACGATGCATCAACTCCTACATGCATCGGGATCTCACCCAATCTCGCCGCCTAATGACCCCAAGTGAGTCGGAAAATGAGTAAAAGTGAGACGCCTATCATGTAGAGTCTCAATGACGTTTCGAGTCGTGAGGACTAATCAGTACAACCAAGACCTCGGACTTATCCACTCGACAAATGGTAACCACTTGGAAAGTCCGAACGAGGGTAGTTCGATAGATCACCAGGTCACTATCTATATGCATGCTCAGAACATCACAATGTTCCCTACCAATGAAACATGGTACTTCGCATAGCAGATACTAGTCTCGAGCTCGGGCGGCCTTATCCTCATTTTGACGGCCCAATCAACTAGGAACTAATTCAGAATACACAGTGACTATTAGATGTGTTTCATGATAGCCGTCATACCCACTATCACATCTAACATACACTATAGTGCATTCTAGGTCTTTACTCAACACAATTGTTAATCATCATACAACACAATGAAATTAAAGAATGCCATAAATAAAATGCGAATATCATATATAAAGATTGTCATATACAAGAGTCTATAAACCCAAACGCCACAAGTTGGCTAGTTGGGCATCTACTCTAACACCCAGCGATCTGGATTCCAACCCCGTGAGCCTTCTAGGTTTGGAACTCCTTCGCAACCTTACTTTCAGATTCCACGGCAGGACAAGGCGAACGCTTTGTCGAGAGAACAGGCTGAGGAGACGCTTGCAATAGTGATCGTAGGTACATGCTCTGTTTTTTATTATCCTGCAAGAGTTTTATTTGACACCGGTGCATCACACTCTTTCATTTCTGAGTTGTTTGTTTGTGAACATGGGATGAGTTCTTCCCCATTGTGTGATGTTGTTTCCGTGTCTACCCCTGCTGGTGTGAGTCTGTGGTCCCGTGAAGTGGTGTTGGATTGTAAGCTCGATTTGATGAGCATGTTTTGGTGTCCAATCTGATTGTTTTGGGAATCAGAGATTTTGATTGCATCTTGGGAATGGATGTATTGTCTAGCTATAAGGATACCGTTGACTGCTTTCATGGTGTGGTGAGATTTCGCCCTGATTCGGGTGAGAAGTGGGAGTTCTACGGTGCTGATTCGCGCTCGAAGATTCCACTGGTGTCCGCCATGGAGATGTTTAGCCTGTTATCGCTGGATAATGCTGGATTCATGATCTATGCGCTTGATGTTTCCCAAGAGTCGCGGTTGGAGTTGAGCGACATTCCGATCGTTCGAGAGTTTCTCGACGTGTTTCCGGATGAGATTCCTGGATTCCCTCCAAGACGTGAGATCGACTTCAGCATTGAATTGGTGCTCGGTCCCGCCCCGATTTATAGAGCTCCGTATCTGTTGTCGCCAGCAGAGTTGAAAGAGCTGAAGGATCGGTTGAGAGATCTCTTGGAGAAGGGCTTCATGAGACCAAGTATGTCGCCTTGGGGAGCTCCGATTCTTTTTGTGAAGAAGAAGGATGGGTCTATGAGGATGTGCGTGGATTTCCGACAGTTGAATAAGGCGACGGTGAAGAACAAGTATCATTTGCCGAGGATTGATGACTTGTTCGATCAGTTGCAAGGATCGGTCGTATACTCGAATATTGATTTGCGCTCTGGTTATCACCAGTTACGGATTAGAGACGCTGACGTGGAGAAGACAGTTTTTCAGACTCGATATGGGCGTTATGAGTTTTTGGTCATGCCGTTTGGGTTGACAAATGCCCCAGCGGTTTTCATGGATTTGATGAATCACGTCTTTAGTGAGTACATCGATCGGTTCGTGATTGTCTTCATAGATGACATCCTGGTTTATTTGAGGAGCATGAGAGAGCATAAGGAGCATCTCATATTGGTGTTGATGAGATTGAGAGACTCGAAGTTGTACGCCAAGTTCAGCAAGTGCGAATTTTTGCTTGATCGAATTGTATTTTTGGTTCATGTGATTTCCGCGCAAGGGATTTCGATGGATCCGAGTAAGGTCGAAGCAGTTCTTAACTGGGAGAGACCTAGGAACGTTTCCGAGATCCACAGCTTCTTGGGATTGGCTGGCTATTACAGGCGTTTTATCGAGAAGTTCTCCTCAATAGCCAGGCCTCTGACTCAATTTACTCAGAAGGATAGGAAGTTCGTTTGGACTGACGAGTGCGAGTACAGTTTTCAGACGTTGAAGGAGAAGTTGACTACTGCTCCTGTTTTGGCTCTACCGTCTGGATCTGGAGGATTTGTTGTGTGCTCCGATGCTTCTCTCAATGGTTTGGGATGTGTTCTGATGCAGAACCGGTACGTGATTCCCTATGCATCTCGATAGTTGAAGCCTCATGAGATGAGGTACCCTGTTCATGATTTGGAGTTGGCTGCGATAGTGTTTGCCTTGAAGATTTGGCGACATTATCTGTATGGTGAAGAATTTGTGGTGTACACCGACCACAAGAGCCTGAAGTATATCTTCACGCAGTCTGATCTGATTTTTAGGCAACGACGATGGATGGAATTGCTCAAAGACTTTAACTGTAAGATTCAGTATCAGCTTGGGCGGATGAACTCAGTAGCAGATGCTTTGAGTAGAAAGACCCAGCCTATGATGCTTTCGTTTTTGAGTGTTTCGAAGGTCTACGAGCAGTTGAGTACTTCTGGTTGGCGATTTCAACAGGGTGATCAGTACTTCATGGTTTCTTCGATTCAGGTAGAATCGCAGATTGTGAGCAACATCAGGGAGGTGCAGAGGACTGATCCATATATTCATGAGTTGAAGATTAAAGCCCGAAGTGGTCAGTATGATGATTTTTCTGTTGTTTCTGATGGATGTTTGAGATTTCGAGGAAGATTAGTGGTTCCGAACCTGATTGATTTGAAGGAGACCATTATGAATGAAGCGCATTGTAGTCGATACAGTGTGCATCCGGGCGAGAGAAAGATGTACCATGCCTTGAAAACTCACTACTGGTGGGAAGGCATGAAGAGCGACATCTCTGGTTTTGTTGCTAGGTGTCTGAATTGCCAGCAGGTCAAGGCTGAGAGGATGAGACCTGATGGATTGCTGCAGAGTTTAGAGGTGCCCCAATGGAATTGGGAGCACATCGCCATGGATTTTGTGACTCATCTAACTCGATCGAGTAGGGGATGCGATGCTATTTGGGTGGTGATTGATAGACTTTCGAAGTATGCCCATTTTATTCCCTATGATGTGAGGTGTTTGATGAAGAAAATGATGAAACTGTACATCGACCATGTGGTTAGATTGCATGGAGTTCCTGTTTCTATAGTGTCTGATAGAGATCCAAGGTTCACTTCTCTTTCTGGAAGAGTCTTCAAGCAGCGATGGGTTCGAGATTGGCTATGAGTACAACCTATCACCCGCAGACAGATGGTCCATCTGAGCGGACCATTCAGACTTTAGAGGATATGCTGTGTGCAGTTGTGATGGATTCTGTCCTTGGTTTGAATTTTTCGTATAACAACAGCTACCAGGTGACTATCAGGATGGTTCCATTTGAGGCGTTGTACGGTCAAAAATGCAGATCTCCGATCTTTTGGGAAGAAGTTTGTGAGAGACAACTTTCTACCCCTAAGTTTGTGCAGCACATGAAGGATCAGGTTGATTTGATTCGGAGTAGAATGAAAGCTGCTCAAGACCGTTTTTCTAGCTATGATAACAAAAGACGCAGATCTTTGGAAATTGAGGTTGGAGATCGAGTATTTCTCAAAGTTTCTCCTTTCAAGAATGTTATGCGATTCAGATTTAAAGGCAACTTAGCTCCTAGATTCGTTGGTCCCTTCGAGATTGTTGAGCGGATTGGACAGTTGGCTTTTAGATTGAGGCTGCCTGACGAGTTAGCAGCGATACATGACGTTTTTCATGTGTAAATGTTGAGAAAGTATGAGCCAGATCCGTCCCATGTTTTGAGAACCGACGAAGTTGAGCTGGATTATGCCTTGAGCTATGTAGAATATCCAATGCAGATTTTGGATAGGAAGTAGAAGCAGCTGAGGAACAATATAATTCCGTTGGTGATGGTCCAATGGATTAAGCATGACCGAGAAGAGGCTACCTGGGAGGTTGAGGAGAAGATGAGACAAGACTGGCCTCATCTATTTGAGCACAGATCGTGAGAATTTTTCAAGGTAAATTTCTGGTTTTCCTTCGAATTTGAGCAGTAACTTGTGTTGGTTTGAATGTTTGTTTGTTTCTGCCCTTGTTTGCCTTTGATTTCGAGGACGAAATCTCTTAAGGTGGGGAGAATGTGAGGAATCAGATTTTAGATTTGGTGATTAATCAGATTTTGGGATTAGATTAGTCACGAGAATTAAGATTTTCGAATTTTAGATTTCAGATTTTGTGATTTTGGTGAAATCTGATTTGGGGATTTCAGACCTCTCGTAGAATATTTCAGATTTCTAGTCGCAGGATTTATCGGGTGAAATCAGGTTGAGAAATGGAGTTGAATTGATGAAATGGTGAATGAAATCTGATTCCTTAGCGTTTAGAAGTGAACGCGGTCGTTTTGGTGAATTCTGGTGGAGTGAGAGATCTGCCGGGGAGAGAGAGATCTGGTGGTCGAGTGTAGCGCTTGTAGCGATACGCCATCGTTTCGTGATGTTCAGATGTCTCGCGGTTGGTGTAATCAGATCCCAACTATTAGTCAACGCAGCTGGAGAGTAGCGAGAGATCTGTTAGAGCTAGCGTGTGGACAAGAGCAGATGTCAACATTGGTCAACATGTGTTAGCGATGCTGCGTCGTTTTGATAAGTTGTAGCGACGTCGTTTGATGTAGTGCCTTAGCAATGCATGGAGAGATCTGATCAGCGGTGAGCGCTAGTGTTGGTTTCAGATGTCGCAGATGCGTCGTCGTTTTGACTAATTAGCGCTTAGCGTGATCGAACATGTGCGAGCGCTGAGAGATCTGATGTATGTTAACGTTGGAGCGTTCAGATGTCGTTTTGTTTAGCGCGTGGTGTTAGCGTTAGCGCTGAGAAATCTGATGGGTTAATCGTTGTTCCAGAGATCTGTTTGGCGCTAGGAAGAGATGTAGGGATCTATTTTTGTCGGTAATTGAATTGTTCAGTAGCTTTTGAGTTGAGGATTTAAAATGCAATGTGCGAATACGGTGTCGGATCCGGATCCCACTTCCTGGGGGCGCAGCGGAAAACAAAAATTGGCCCGGAAAGTGTTCAATACATCAAAATAAATCTACAAACATACATACGGTGTTCATAGATTGCTACCTTGCTGGCGCCTAGGCGCCTGGCTCCAACAAGATTTACAAGAAAACTGGCTCTTCACGGTAGGCGGCGATAGATCCTCCAATCAGGTCCACGACCAGATTCAATCTTCCTCCGTCAATCTACACTAGAAGACTTGACGGATTCAGCACGGACGGAAACTCCTCGTCGCGGTGGCCAGAGCAAGTCCGGCAAGAGGCGGCGGCGCGTGTGATCGGCCGAGTAGGAGGGGCGGCCGTGTGTGTGTATATGGAGGCTAGGGTTTGTGTAATGCAATTATGATCAAAGCCCTAATCCATCTTAATTAAATAAAGATGATAGATGGGCTTGAACAGGCCCAATGGACTTGGGTCAAACCCAGGTCCATATGAACATTAGGCTCGTTTAATTCACAACGGTTTCATCATAACTCCGATCGACGATCAGATCTGAGCGATCGACTCAGTTTCCAAAACTGAACGTTATGATGCGAAAAACAATTTTTCAGATTGCTAGTCCAAAATGACAGTTTTGCCCCTCAACAGTGGGAAATCGCAATTTGACCCCTGTTGACTTTTAGGAAGTCGCACTCCCTAAAATCCTCCTCGAGTGCTCAACACATTGAGCTCAGTTTCCGTGCGGGAATCATCAATCGAGTACTTGTGTGACCCTCAATGGTTCAGGGATACAGCTAGCCGTGGGCCCACAACCATTGTGGCTCCGAAATCACAATTTCGGACTTGCCCAACAGATCATGGTAAAGCGCCTAGCAACATCGCCCCATGATCCCCTAGGTATCACTGATAGTGCCTGCAAGAACCAGTTGGTCGTGGTTAGCATACAGTACGGTCCTTTCAACACATATATCCCGATCAAATCAACGACCATTGGTAAATCGAGAGTCGCTATAGATCCGATAGCCATGCATACATCTTGGAGATCGAATAGTGACATCGCGAGTATTACTAGGTAAACCCATTTACCTAAAACACTTCTAGTACTCTGGCCAGAGATTTATACACTATTATCCCCTCAGATAGCATAGGATATCCACGCATGAGAGCGAGCGGTGAATCCTCGACAACGAAGCATCGACTCCTACATGCATCGGGACCTCACCCAATCCCGCCGCCCAATGTCCCCAAGTGAGTCGGAAAACGGGTCAAAGTGAGACGCCTATTGTGACACCCGAACCCAACGGGGCCACGAGAATTGGGGTAAACAAAATTTTCGAATAAAAGAAGGGCTAAAAGATAATTTGTTATAAGCTGCATCTCTTATAACTCAAAGGAAACCAAACTCAAGACCAATTCGAAATTCAGCAGATACTCAAATACGCGCGCTACTGCTAAAAACTTTTGCGGTAAACAGGGTATTTCATATAACTTTGCAATTGCGGTTTACAACAGCTGCTATTCGATATAAATATACAACCATTGCTAATGATTTTAATACAGCACAACCTAATCAAAACAGTACAACTATGACACGGAAAACGTGGCCTTGGATAAACACAACGCCGCCCAATCTGCTGATTCAAGTTCCACCTGCTGTTCCTCCATCAGCTGTACGTACCTGCACCATTTTTAAAACGCTAGTGAGCCTAAAGGCTCAGCAAGTAAAATCTGAGTAGTAACAATTTCATAAAACGCAGGCAGACATCTGTACAATGCATATGTTAAGGAACTTCAATATACAATATCATTTTCAATAACATTTCAATGGCAGAAACAGGGGATGAAAGCCCAGCTTATTCATTCATTTCAGTTTCATTTTCAGTTGATCATGGCATATAAGTTCTATGTGGTCCAATTTGCACTTTGATCAAAATGACTTCCGATATCATTTCTAGCATATAGCTCATATGAAAGGGCAATTGACATCTAGAAAACTGCTCACCCTTCTCCTTGGTGACCTTAACTGTCTATGCCATAATCTAAAACATCTTTTGTTCCTTAACAATCTTTCTTTAAACATTTCAGTAAAACCTCGGGTTCCATTATTTAAAACATTTGCTTCCCATTTTAAAACTTTACTGAGTATTGAATTCGACTGTGAAACGTATCGCTAAAATGTAGCTGGTAAAAAGGAAAACCAGTCGCAAGGAATATTACCAGTCGCAAGACTAATACCTGCTGAAATAATGAAATGAGATACATCTGCTGGTGAACAGTACCAGTCGCAACGCATAAGAATCCAGTCGCAAGACAAGAATCCAGTCGCAAGAATAAGTATAAAGTGAAACGATGACGTTGAGGTGATCAGCAGACGAATACAAAACTACCTGCTGATTTTTGTATAACTAAATGGAACGACGTCGTTAGCACAGCAATCAGTCGCAAGGAAAAGTGCTAACCTGATTATATAATGAATAGTACCAGTCGCAAGACTAGTACCAGCTGGAATGAACAGTACTTGAAATTAAAGCAACTGCTGAATTTAAAATCACAATGCAGCTGCTGATTCCTTATCAAAGGAAAGCAACTGCTGATATTAAATAAGGAAAGACGCATCTGCTGATGAACAGTGCATCTGCTGAAATTTACGAAAACGCTTGTAATATCTAAACAATGAGTTCGCTACCAGCCGTCGTTTATCAAACCAGACTTTATACTGATTCAACTAACAACTACTGATTTCAAAATCATCAAATTTTGACATTACAAATACAGGAAGAACATTCACAAACGATAAAACTTACAGCTGCTGAATCTTAACAAGTAGCTACAGCTGCTGAATACTTAACTTTTCATCTGTAATATCAAAACAACAACGATGCCATCAGCTGTTGCCTATCAAACCATACCAATGATTCAACCAGCAACTACCAATTACACAGTTATCCAATTCTAATATTACAACTACTGCACGAAGAACTTTCATAACTTTTCTGGGAATGAATTCGAATCCTCAGTTCATAAACTTTTAGGGACCTTTTTCATTGTCATAACTTAAAACATTTCGTAAAACAACGTTCTGCTCTGTTTTCTTTCTTTTTATTTGAGCTACTGGTTTTCGTGTATCTAGTGATGTTGGAACTATAAAGGATTTCCTTGTAATGCTTGCGAAGATGAAAACTGAATAATTTAGCTAGTTGAATCTGTCAGATAAGTCGGAAGATTCATTAAACTTATCTAGAATTGAAGGAAGATTAAATTCAGAGATTTTCGTTTTCTAATGAAGAAGACGAAGAATGAACAGTGACCAGCTGGGTAAACAATATCAGTCGCAAGATTAATACCAGCTGAATGCTCAGTACTTAGAAATAAGTAAAGTAACTGCTAATGAAATGAAATGAGATACATCTGCTGGTGAACAGTACCAGTCGCAACGCATAAGAATCCAGTCGCAAGACAAGAGTCGCGAGAAAATGAAATGAGATACATCTGCTGGTGAACAGTACCAGTCGCAACGCATAAGAATCCAGTCGCAAGACAAGAGTCGCGAGAAGAGGTCTTTTAAATAATTATAAGTCAAAACGATGTCGTTAACACATAAACCAGTCGCTACAACCAGTCGCTACTGCTGATTTATGCATCTGCTGAATTTAAGAAAGCAAAGCATCTGCTGAAATATGCATCTGCTGAAATATGCATCTGCTGAAATATGCATCTGCTGAAATATGCATCTGCTGAAATATGCATCTGCTGAAATATGCATCTGCTGAAATATGCATCTGCTGAAATATGCATCTGCTGAAATATGCATCTGCTGAAATATGCATCTGCTGAAATATGCATCTGCTGAAATATGCATCTGCTGAAATATGCATCTGCTGAAATATGCATCTGCTGAAATATGCATCTGCTGAAATATGCATCTGCTGAAATATGCATCTGCTGAAATATGCATCTGCTGAAATATGCATCTGCTGAAATATGCATCTGCTGAAATATGCATCTGCTGAAATATGCATCTGCTGAAATATGCATCTGCTGAAATATGCATCTGCTGAAATATGCATCTGCTGAATTTACGAAAGCAAAGCACCTGCTGAATTTATACTTAGAATATTTTTGATAAGACTATATCAGCAGAGGTATAAAACCAGCTTTCCTATTGTAGATAACCATGAACTACGAAGGTTACCTTCCTCTAAAGACTTCGACATACTCTTTAAAACTTCTGGAAAGAATCGAATAAGCTACTTGTAAGCTACTTCGATGAATGAATCACTGGAAACTCAGGAATTCATCAGAATAACATCACCAAAACATCTTCTAAATCATCCTTGAATCAAAA